>JASCZI010090729.1:90246-111501 GCA_036250425.1 Stylosanthes scabra
TACCAACAACACATGTAAAATTTCGCCGGAGGCATTCGTGGTTACACCCTGAGTAAAAGTCGAATGCAGAGGAGTCACATTGAACTGGTCAAATGTTCATATAATGTACTAGTAAGAGGTTAAGTGTATCTTCTAATGACCCTGTAAGCTAGAGGAAGTTCATTGTAAGTTTATGACTCTTCATTAAGCAATGAGGGTCAATTTCTGCAGTTTCTGCCATATATAGTGTAAAAGTGACAAATATTTCTGAATGTGGTTTATGAAACACACCCGCAAGGAGTGCTGCTTCACTTCACACAATCTTTTGCTAATTTTTTGTTCTTATTTTTATTTTTTGCATTGTTTGATCTGATAGTTTCATTTTATATATCGGTAATACTACATGTACCATTGCACACTTCCGTACACACCATTTTCAACACGGAAAAATGTAAAAACAGAGGTGTACAGAGGTGTAGAATGGTAATATAATTTGGTAAGAGATAGTTTTAATTCAGAATAATGTGAAGAAGCTTTTAATGATAGGTTATTCTGAATTTATTCTTAACAAGCTTTTAAGGATAAGTAACATCATTTAACTTGTGATAATGATATTGCTTCTTTAATTTGTTATAAATTAGTTACTTATTAAAAAAAGAAAAACTAAATTTTATTATAAAACAATCTACAGCAGTGGTTTCACAACCCTGATTTTCAAATGTGCCATTCAGCTAAAAAATGATCTAACTTTGAAATAGGTTCTCCATCCCATTGGACCAAAATGAATATTGATCACATTAAAGATTAATTTTCAAAGAATGGCCAAAAAGGAAGAATTCAGATTCAATTAATTCATAGGAGGCATGAGCTGAGTTAGTTCAAGGTGTCTTACCAAGATCTCATAACCAATGGTTCTGTTTTCTCAAGATAACTTGTCTTAACTACTTGTACTGATTAATGTTTATTTTACTAATACAGAATTTTAATTACTTCATAGATGGGGCATTAGGATGAAGTCCATTCAAAGCTTGTTTGTGTTTATTTTGATGCTAAAGAAAGGAATGAATTGATATTCTTGGATTTGTTTGATACTTTGTAAAATATTCTGCTGCTGAGGCCACTGTAACATATAGTGTAGAATTTTCAGTTCAGTAAATGCACCTTCCAAAAGTTTTATCTGGTTTTGTTGTTGCTTAACTTCTTAATCTTATTATGGTCATTTCACTTCAATTACTGCATTGAATCATAATATCAATACTTCCCTAATATAAAGATCAGGAAAAGTTCAATTTGAATTACAACACATTAGACAAAAAGAAAAAGAAAAACTTTGTATAGATCAGTATCAGCCAATACAATCAAAAAACAATTTGTCAAACCAACCTTTATCATGACAACAGAAGTCACACAAAAAACCAATACACAGATTTGTGTATTTTCTTGAAATATCACCCACCCTCTTCCTCACATTGGGAAAAGGAGAGAAACAAATGAATAAATGGTAAAAAAGAAGCATTCATTTTCCTTGCTTCTAAACAAGAAAAAAAAAAAACCCATCTAAACTAAAATCTATTATTTGAAAGAGAATGGATATATCACTTTTCATGTTTAGGTGAGGCACCAGGAAGAGGAGTTTCTGATGCACTCTTACTATCTTTCTCCATCAGATTAAGTATCTCTTTTGTGAGAATAGGTGATTCTGATGTCTTAAAAACCCGAAGAGGTGATTCTGCTGGTGATGGGTTGAAAGATGTTATCCGGGACACCCCACTGGAGCTGTCATAAACTTCTGGGACTTCTGCAATGCCATCATCCAGGTACACTACATCCTGCATTGTCAGCTGATGGTACTCCACGATCTCCCTTAGGAAACGGTTTTCCCTAGCATATACCTCATTCTCGCCTGCCAAGCGAGCCTTCTCGGCAAGAAGGGTCTCCAGTTGAAGCCGAATCTGAACAAGTTACAAAAATATAACTATATAGGAGCTGAAGTTTCAAATTTAGGTGATCATATTCTTGTTAAACACCGATTGAGTTCTTGTTATATATATGCATAATTATTTTAACAAGGCCATAGTATGCTTGAAGCAAAAGAAAGCTCTTTTCTTCAACTATTTTCCAATGTTGCATATGATAGACAAACATGTAATGATCTAACAGCTAAAAGGGATAACTCATGTTCAGATAAAACAACACCACATAAAATTGGAAGACACTTTCAAATTTTGTTATGCCTGTATGAGAGTGCTTCTTAGGTGTTGTCATATCAAATTTGAAACAGAGAACATAAAATAATGAATACCATATCATCATCTTCACGATTCTGACCCTTAGTAGTGGTAGTAGTACCGCGGTCGCGGAGCATTTTGTTTTCTTCTTCTAGTTGAGAACACCTGGCTTTTGCAAAAGCCAAATCAGCTTTAACAGTTTTTAGTTCGCGAAGAAGTAGTTTTGCTTTGGCGGCTGTTGCCATTGCCACCTGCAACTCGCAACAAATGTAAAGTGAAATTATGCATGTACAGTTACATAAGAACACACACATTTTAGTTTTTGTCTATGAACAATTGAAAAAAAGGGTGTCCCTAGTCAAATAGGGTGTGTATTTAGCATCACCCTTGTAGCAATGCTACATTCTGGTTTAATATTTTTCTTATCATTTTATAATGGTTGAATGTGTGATCAATGATCTACATAGAACCATCTTATACAAACTAAAAATCCTATTAACATCTCCAATAGTTTAGACTTTAGAACACAGTCTGTGCCTTCACTACATGTATTAGTGAGGCAATGACACACGATTACATAGTTGGCACCTTACGTCGCGAGATGCCTTGAGGTTTGATTCATTGAAATCCATACTGTCATTGCCTCCTCTAAACCTGATTGAAGTCTTCAGTTCTGCTGTCTTGTGCTCGACCATCATTCGGCCTTCCTGAAGAAATTCGAGAAGCAGCAATGAGATGAAGAATGTGCTTGAAATGTTACAATTCCCATAGACCAGATAATGAAGAATCAAATTATTAGTTAACTACGTTTCTCAATCGGTTAACAATTCTGTTTTTCTAGTTTTCTGACTAGAAAAACAGGATGTTACTACATTGTTAACCTATAATAAGACATCATTAATAGATATAGATCAGGTTTAATATTTCATGAGTGTAATAAACATTTTCCAATTAACAATAAGTGATGTACTAAACAAAGCCAGGTAACTTGTTGAATCTCTGATGAGCTTGTGAAGCATGAAACTCAACAACTATTACTATGCCTTTCCGACTATTCGGGATTGGCTTTCGGATCACAAGATACTATCATATTTGTCTTAAATCTGTTTTAGTAGTTTAACCTAAAGTTTGAAAAACAAGAAAGAAAATCATCAGCAGTCGATGTAAACCAATTCCATGGTGGAAGCATATAGGACAGAATTTACCTCAAAAGCCTTCTCAAAGGTGTCACCTAAGTGATTAAGGGAAGAAGTGATTGCATCCAAGCCCTTCCTAAATGTAGGGTTGTTGTTATTGTTAGATTCAGATCGTTGATATGGTGGCTTTGACTGTGAAGGGAAGTGCCAATCATGGCAAACAAAAAAGAGAACACAAACAATTAATTTATTGATTCCAATTCAACTTAACATAGGTTTACATTAAAGTCTCAGTTCTATAGTTCATGTGATTTGCATTAATTGAGTTTCGCAATCGGAATCATATCATAAACATAACACATCCATTGCTTGAATACAAATACAAATACAAGATATATTACCATATAGAAATGAGAAATGTTCATCTGTTTCAGTATTAACATAAATTGTTGGCAACACAATAAGTTATAGTAAAGATCCTGAAAAGTAACAACATAATGAATAAATCTAGGTATACATACATCCATGCATCTATCCATATGTTTTCACACCTAACAGGCCCATGAGCCAAGCACAGAAATAATAAAGTCTAGCACAGAAATTTCGAGCAAAGAAATAATGAAGTCTAGCATAGAAAATTTGAGTCACAGCAAAGAAAACAAGAATTGTTTTGTTGGGATGGATGCATGGATTCATGTACATGTAGTGTTTAGATATTTTCGTGTACATGTAGTGTTATCGCAACATAATTGGAAGTATGGTAATAATATCATAGGATAGGATGGTAGGATGAATTCAAGAAGAATCCATTGATATCATTATATATATATATATATATATATATATATATATATATATAATAATCACCTGAGATGCTGGAACATTGGTATTGAATGAGTATGATCTGAATTTTTGAGGCATAGTTGCATGTGATGTTGAATATGGATATGTGACAGTGTTAATATCATCATCAATCATTGATTTGGCTCTCTGAGCCAACACACTCCAGAATCCAGACTTTGAGTCACCATCAATACTCTTCATTCATGCATGCAAATTCATTCAGACAAATCATCAAACACATAGACACATTAATATGAAAAATGAAGAATTTCTTGATACAGAAGGAAACAAAAAGAAAGACCTTGGATCTCTGATGATCAGGGATGTTGGCAGAGGAGAGGGAAGGGTTGCAGCCGCCTCCGGCGGACGCCTTGATTGCTTGGGCAGCAAGGGATGATGATGATGTTGAAGAAGATGAATCATTGGTGGTGTTTTTGATTTCATTATTGTTTTCAGGTAATGATGATTGAGTTTGAGGAATGTCTTCCTCAAAGGTTGAAGCCTTAGGACCCCCTTGCCTTCTTCTGTAAGCCATGTTTTTGTTATGAGAGAAAGAGAAAGAGAGAGAAAGATCACAACAACAAAGAAATGAGGGAATGGAAGGAAGGAAAAGAAAACAAGCTAAAAAAAAGTTTTTGATTCAGATTCAATCAACCTCTTCTCCTTTTTTTGCTGTTTTCTTTTTTTTTTTTTTTTTTGGGGGTCATGAAATGGATTGAAATAGAAATACCAACCAAAGTGTGAAACATTATTATTCAACTTGCTTGTTAATATTTATGTTTTATGTTGTTTTTTTTTTTAATTTTTAAGAATAATATACAACATGGTTAGATTTTTTTTATATAATTATGCTCATGTATTAAGATATAGCTAGCTAGGGAAATTTAAATCTATTTGGGCTAAGATATAAAAAAAAAAAATTCATGGTTTCTCAAATAAAAAGCGGAAAATTAATTCACTTGACAACTCAACTAAAAGAAATAGCCAGCAAATACAAATGTATTATTTAGAGGGAAGTTGTGACTTTTTCTTTACCTGCCAAAGTGTCTTACTTTTCTTTCAGACTTCATAATGAAGCAGGGTTCCTTAAGAAAATAATAGAAATAATAAGCACTTCATATCATCATATGAATGAGATCTTACTAAAAATTTGGTGTAATCCAATTGAAAATTTGAAATAGAAATTTCATGTTGTCCAATTTTCATGCCGTACCTAATTAGAGCTTACTATTGACTATTAACTATTAAAAATGGAGGCTAAAATTCAATTTCATAGTAATAAAGAATATCAAAAAAGCTAGATGTACATATAAAACACACAAACACATCCTAATTAATCACTTCCTCAAATGGAAAATATTTATGTGTTTCAATGTGTTTATGTGTACACCTAGCAAAATCGAAATAATATAATATGATTTAAATTTTGGAACTTCATTAGATAAAGGGTTTGCCTTAGTTGGTAATATTAGGTAAAAGAATTTTGTTTTTGGTATTAAAAAAAATGTTATTGGGAGATATAGGATTTTGGGTTTCCACCATTTATTGGACTGGGTCTCTTAAGTAATACCAAAACTTTTGGGACTTACATACAAAAAAAATGGCCATAGCCCAGCAATTTATAAAAAATAGAATAAACATCCAAATTAATCCTTAAAAAAAATTATATCAAACATTTTATTTCTTCATGACAAAAAAACATTTTATTTCTTAAAAATTTATATTATTTATAAATCTTTGAAAATTTTCCCATAAAAAAATTTACTCACTAAAAAATGCATAAAATTTTAAAATTTACAACAATACTAAATGGATAATAAATTTTACACCTTTCTTAGTTATTATTATTATTATTGGAAAAACCCTAAAGTTCAAACTTAGGATCTTGTAGTTATTATACAGGCACTAAGTCATTTCCCACTTGCTTCTTAATTTAATAAATAACTTTCAAGTTTCTTAGTAATATATGTAAAGCTAAGGATAAGACAATTAACCTAAATAAAAATATACCAACACTTGTACAAATGCATTAATTTAAAAAGACAAAAAAGAGCTAAATATATAGATTCAAATGAAACAATATCAATTGGCCATTCATATATTGTTGAAAAAAAAATTAATGAACTCATCCTTCCAAGGAGAAAATGGTAAACTAAATATAGTTCTTGTTAATCTAATCATGCTTCTTTCATAATTAAAAGGTTAATTATCCAATTTAATTAGTAATAGTAAATTATTTTCCTTAATTTTCTTTATGCTTTGGTTCACAGTATTGTAAACTTCTCGAATATAATTTCCCCGCTAAGAAAAATAAACTTTTAATTTATTTAATACTCGTGTAATAGATGATAGAAAAAAAAGAATTATATATATATATATATATTAACTCACCTCCCAAAGCTAATTACTAAAAAAATTACATAAATTATTGGAGAATTTTTTAGTGAAAAAAATAAAAAATATGAAGATAAGAATTATAAATCATTAGATTGAAATAGAAAATTTAAAATTTAAATAAAATTTATCATAATTTTGACCTATTAATTTAATTTCTTTACATCTATTTATATTTTTTACTTGACCATAATAAGCATCTAAATTATATTCTCCTATCATTCTCTATCTTTCCCTCCCTCCATTATTCCTTTCTTAAAAAGGAAAAATAGAGTCAAAGCCATTAAATTCACTTGATTATCAATCATGATTATGAAAAGATTAATGCAATATTATGACATCTTACAAAATACATTAATACAATAATACCAAATGTAATATTATCTAAATTTCATAAAAAAAATTTTATATATATATATATATATACACACACACAAAATTAATTTTCATTTAATCTAAAAGAGTTTTATATTAACTTTCCAATAGTACATTAAGACATTTTAAAAATTAATTATTCATAATTAAATTAAATTATAATAAATAAATTATCTTAACTAAAGGAAATCCAAGTGTAATTTATTTTTTTACTAACTAAAAATAAATTAAAAATAATAATAACCCTTTCAGGAAAAAAAAACTAATAATCACAAAAACAACAATTAAAAAAAAATTATTGAAAAAAAAAAAAGAGAAAACAAAAAAGAAGAAAGAAAGAAACGTCGTGGTCGTGCGGAAAGGGGTGAGGTTGGTGTTTCTTCGAACAAGCCAAAGCCACCGTTCATACCATTTTCTTCGTCAAAGGTACTTTCTTTTTCCCTTCTTCTATTTCCTTACATTCTTCAAAATCAAACAAACCCCTTTACTCCTAATCTCACCCCTTTTTCCCAAATCGTTCCAAGATCTTCTTTTTTTTTCCGGGTAATTTTTCATACTCTTCAATCCCCATTTGCTTCTCATTTCGATCAGGCAAGTTTTTTGTTTAAAGTTTCGTTCTTTATGCTGTTCTAACATTTCCAATGTTCTTATTCAAGCTTTCCATTTTCTGGGTATTGCGGATTTGTAGCAATTTCGTTGTTTTTTTATTACCCCCTTCCTTGTAAGAGGGGAAAAATGAAAATGTCTTACCTTTTTTAAAAAATAAAAAATAAAAAAGCAAAATTTAATTAATTCCTTGCATTTTATATATGTATATGTATTTTGCCTTATAACTGGGGAATCAATTTTTCCCCCCATTTCAATTAGTTGCATTTGGATCCTACTATCCTACTCATGTATGTGATTATTTTGTATTTTGTACGAGAAGGTATTCGTTTTCCCCTTTCAATTTATTGTGCTTGTCACATTTGATGCTTAGTTGATGCTTATTGAACTTACAATTTACTCTTATTTGAACACCACTCCATGTTTTATTGTTATTTTGGGGGTTCATTGTGTGGTTTTGTCATGTACATTATTTCTAGTGATAAGTGTTTATGTTTATTTGAATGCCATTTTCAAAGTTGTGACAATTTTTTGTTTTGTTTCAACTATCTTTGATTCTCTTAATTTTGTTGGGTTTCAGATGTCTGCAAATTCTGAGAATATTGCGGTTTGTTCTCTTTGCCAGAAGGCATTATATCCTGATAATGAGATGACAAGTGATCCTGCGACGATTGGTGTATGTGGTGATTGTAAGTTTTTATTGCATGAAGACTACGGGAATCATATGGATACCCCTCAGAGCTTGCAAAGAAGGGTTAGAGGCCGGTTCAGGCGCAACAGCTCTGAATCGGTTGACAATATGGTTAATAATTTGAGGCAAAGCAGATCTGCGACTGCTTCTTTGGAGGACGTTCAACAAGCAGTGGAGGGGGATGCCTCTGCTTGGTCGGTGCAGTATGCTAGTACACATAATACCCCTAGTGGTTCTAGGAGATGGAGGCGGGTTCTCTCTGATACCGACAGTGATGGTTTCGATAATTGGAGCTCACTTTATGGTGAAAATGAATCAAATGAGAGCTTTAGACCATATAGGTTATCCCGTCTTGAGACTGATTCCCTCTCTTTCAGTGCTTATGGAGGTGACTCAGATGTCTCCATGGATAGACGTAGTATTATACATAGAGGAAGGTTTGCTTTACTAGATGTGGGAGATGAGTTTGATAGTGACACCGATATAGATCCAATGCATGCCAGGATCAGTCACTGGAACTCAAATGATATGGAAGATGATGAGGAAGAGGAGGAGGAGAATGATGATAATGATGATGATGATGATGATGATGATGAAGAGGAGGAGGAGGAAGAGGATGTCGGACGGGAATGGGAAATAGCTGATGCTGTGGAAGCGGAAGCCACAGCGCGCCTTCAAATGTTTTTAACCTCGAATTCAAATTCAAATAGAGGTAGCAATATTCGAGCACGAAGGTTTTATTCCGCTGAATCTGAGGTTGTCCAAATGGTCAGTAGCTGGGGAGCTGATTTGGAGGATACTGGTTTACCTCCCTATGATGCCAACTTTGGAGACTATCTTGATGCTAGACAATTTGAGGATTTTCTCGAGCATCTTGCCGAGAATGACAATTTGAGACGAGGAGCACCTCCTGCATCTCTGTCATTTGTGAACAATCTGCCCCGTGTGGTCGTTGACAAAGACCACGAGAAGCATGGTGAACTAGTTTGTGCAATTTGCAAGGATGCGTTGGTACCTGGCACCGAAGCAAGTCAGCTTCCGTGCTCGCACCTTTATCATGGAAGTTGCATTTTACCGTGGTTGAGCACACGGAATTCATGTCCTCTCTGTCGCTATGAGCTCCCAACTGATGACAGAGATTATGAAGAGGGAAAGCAGAACAGTGTTCTTCAGCCTGTGAACCATCACAGACAGCAACTAGATATGGTGGATGTGGATGTGGATGATAGTTCCTCTGATGTCTCTGTCTTGGCTGCAGTAAACGAAGCAGATAGTACTAGTCCACGTGTAATACATCGTACAGAAGCTGTAAGTTCGAATTTTTCCACGAATTCTTCAGCAGCCATAAGAGGTGGTAGAGGTAGATGGTTTTTTCTTGCCGCGGCTCCAATAGTTAGTTTAGTTGGCATTGTACTTGTCCTGTGGTTAGGTAACTCACAGATTGAAGCGGATAGGCATCTCGGCCGGCGCAACATATCTGCCCAAAATCAGCATGCTGTCACTGTTGCTGCACCAGTCCAAAGGGAGAGTAGAAGCAGAAGATGGTGGTGCCCTTTCTAAGGGATTGGAATTTTAGCTGACTCTTTCTTGGGTGTTTTGTCTCACTAATTTCAGTAGTTATGTATAGAGCATAGACTAGTGTTTGTAATAACTTTATAACATGATTTTTATTTATCTTTATTTCTTGTACCTTTCTTCTCTCTCTCCCTCTATTATTTGTGCTTCAGTGACACATGCTTGAGGATCCATTGAAAGGGCTTTATTCATTTAGTAACTGAAGAGATTGCTTAAACTAAATCAAAGGTAGATGCTGCTTGTTTTAGAAATAAAACCACTTTAGAAAATTAAATCTGCTACATCAATTGCATCTATGCAGATTGTTCTGGTGTGGTGGGTCGAAGAGGTATAACTCATCCTGGTGAGGAGGTCGTCCACTACTGCTTGTCCTCGGACATAATTACATTCTCCTCTCCCCTATCAATACTCTTAAAGTGAACACATTCTGACTAGAACATCCCCGCTTGTTACATTCTCCTCTCCCCTATCAATACTCTTAAAGTGAACACATTCTGACTAGAACGTCCCCGCTGTTCCTTGACAAGCTGATTTATATCTCCTCCGCTGAGCAGTAGCGGACAACCTCCTCACCAAGACAAGTTAAACCTGTCCGGCTCGCCACACCCAAAAACAGGTAAATTAGGGAGAAGACTCTACAGCTCTTTTAAATTGTTTAGTTACCAGAAGTGTTGGCCTTTATAAAAAAAGAAAATTCTGAAAACTGAATCAAGTAACATAGGGTAAAAGATGAGAACAAATAAAATAAAATAACACCACCACCATTAAGAGAATTTGCATTTTTCATTAAGTCAGTGAAATCTAGGTACTAAAAACAAAACTAACATGAGTATAATAACAGAATTTACATAACTGTGATCATGAGGCAAGATTAAATTAATAAGATTATGGAGACACAATATATATAGTATCTACGTACTATACTAATAAAATCTCTCAATCTTTGGTGGGAGGCATCAGCCCCTCACAATTCTCATAACCTGCACTTGTTTTTTTTTGTTTTTGTTTTTGCTTTAACAGGGAATGCAATCAACAATGAAATGAAATTTAATAAAGTCCCATCCAAGCATGGCATGTGGATAGATTCCTTATGTCCAAGCTATGATGATGAGTTAAGATTCTTTCTTTTTCTCATTCTTTTGAGGAAGATCCTTCTCTTCAATGGAATACTGTTATTTATCCACTAATCTATAACTACCCTATGGACAAAATAAATTGGGATTGAATTTTGCAAAAGCCATAATCACAGCCTCAGAAGAGTATGCTTATGTATAGAATAACCCATGCAGCCATTGAGAATACTGCAAAGATATGGACCCAGAACAATACTGCAGCTGCCTCCCTTCCACAGCCTCTTAGATTAGCAACAGCACCTGTCAACAAATAAAAGATTAAACCTTAACGGTTAAAAGGCTAATACCTCAAAAACTATGTAGTCCAAAACAACATTGGAGTGTGGAGATTAATTTTGATACGTTGTCGGTGTACGAGTGTGAAGTATTTTACGCTATCTACCAACCATGTACTATTATCATGTTTTAAGTATTTATTGCAAGAGTGAAATACTTGGTGGACAATCTATGTTGTGCTAGTGATTTGTGTAAGTTTTTAGGATTTAAACCTTGCAATGTTCAGAAGTGTTCCTAAAAGTGAGGGCTAAGAAGGATAAGAGGTGTCTTTGGCTGTTTGGCATACCTGAAAGAACTGATGTCGGCATCGAATGCTGAATTAGTAGCACAAACCGAAACATTTTATCATCAGGTGGCAGAAAACCTAGCTTGTCAGCTGTCATTACAATGGCGAGTCCAGCCGGAGGCACTAAAACCAACCGCCCAAAAATGATAGCAGCAGTTGTCCGAAAACCAAGTTTTGAACTTCCAGGTCCTGTAGACAAATAACCATGATTCATTTATATATTCTACTTGAAAGAACGAACACATGGAATCCGATACATATCATATGTGAAATTAGATTCAATATGACAAGAGCTTTATGAAATTACCATCAACAAGGTTTCCTCCCAACGCCAACAAAATGCACGGAATCATGGCCTCCCTGATCATTAATTAAAGTAACCATTAGACAGTATCAATAGATTCATAACCCTCCCTAAGAGAATTACAGAACTAAGATCATATTACATAGTTTCATGACACATTTTGATGTTCAACTATTCATGGATGACCTCATAAACAAGATTAAAATGTTTTCCTATAAAGAAGTATTCTTTATGCAAGTAAGCCGATTTTAATTCTACAAGTTGAAAGGGAATAATAAGGTTAAACTATGTACAGGTCTGCTTCCTTGTTATTTCAGATATGGCCAAGGTTATTATATGGATGTATTTCCCAAAGAACACAAAGTAAATAAAGGATTTACTGCAATCAATATGCATACCCAAGTATCATGCAGCTGTCAGTGAAGAAGAACAATGGGGCATCGGGTGTAAAGATAAGTTTCTTGAGAAATGGGACTGCACCAAGTCCCATGGCCAGAATCTGTGAAAACATGCACAGTACACCGATTAAAGAAACAATCAACTTCGTTTCATCATTTGTATAGAAAGGACAAGAACCCATTTACCAAAATAGTGAAAATATGACAACTAAACCAAGCTCCAAGTTTTATTTGCTACATAGACATATATACCAAGAGCGTTTGCTCCGGGCATGTGATGGTTATCACTGGATAAACCCGTAACAGCATTTCCTAAAATTTTTCAGACATCTATAAGACCCGGCATGTACAGTGCTTATCACAAGATCCTTTTTTTTTCTTTGTTGGCGAACAAATTTGCTTATATAATTTCTCTAAAAGATTTTGAAGAAAAAGTATCATATATAAAATGGATTGCCATACTAGGACAAGTAAGAAATAACCTTACATCTTCCAACCACAGACAGCAACACAAAAGGGAAGGTATATGAAGAAATCTAGCGTCTAGAATGCAGAAAAACAAAACATCAATTATAGGTGCAACAAAAAGAAGCTTTACCGATGCAATGATAGGGGGTTGAATGATTTGCTTAAGCTTCAACTTCTCATAAAGAAATGCCCAGATATCTTTAATCTGCACAGCAATCATGTGTAAGCATTGGATCCAGAGAAGAAAAATAATAGGGGAAAGGCATATTAATTAGGTACTGCATGGATAGTGTAACGCATGTAAAAAATTAAACCATCAATTCACAAGCCAGAAAGGGAGATTTTGGCAATTGTTGTTGAAAGACATAAAAATCAGAATCATATAAAAATTCCCATGCCAGTTAAATTTGAGAAGTTACAACAACTGAGCCTTGGCCCATTAGGTGCAAATATGAAGTTATATAAACTTAAATTATACAAAAATTGTCCGAAAAAGGATGCAACAACAACCCCTTATCCCACTAGGTGGTGCCAGCATTCACATAAATGATAAAACTAACAGTGTTCATCGTTTGGCTCATCAAATCACAAGAGTAAAATAAAATAGCATAATAATAATAAAAAATCTCTGAATCAAGTCAATCTCACCTTCCAACTCCTTGAAGCATTTGACTCTGCTGAAATGACCTCTTCCTTTTGGGTTACCTCCTCCTTTGGAGCAAGCAATGGAGTTGTTTGTTGACTTTGTTCAGTTGAACCATCATTCTTTGGAGCACCCTTCAATGGAAGGGTTTCATTATCAATGTCAAATGTGCCTTCAGGAGGAGGAGCCAACATATTAAATACATATGTGTATAGGATGATAGCACCAACCTGTGACAGATTAAAATTAATAAGTCCTGAGTACGATTTCTAGAAAAATATTAATACTTAAAACTAGTCTACATTATATAAAAAACCCTGATCTTAAGAGCTTATATATTGTAACTGCTCAAGAAATAATAAGTTATAAGTCAAGGCACAAGAATTCAACAACTGAGATAAGATGGAGTTGTCAAGAAGATATATATGAACCTACCCACTGGCCAAATGATATATAGGCAGTTCCATCTGTGCTGCATTTTTCAGGGTCACCGAAAGGATTGGATGTGTCTCGACATAAAGCAGCAATCAGGACAAGAGGCACGTTCCCAATATTCCCTGTATAGGAATTCATAGTGATATAATTAATTCAACACAAGAAAAACCAACATATAGAACACAGAATCAATACATCTGCTCTCAGATTTTATTGTAACCATTTACAACTCATTTCTTCTCTTATCATATAGATGTCAATTGAAGTATAACTAGAAAAAAGGTTCCTTCTTTCCCACTAGGTAAGATTGGTTGCAGGAATCAAACGATGTCATTGTTTCTACTAGAAACTATGTACGATCAGAACCCATCAAAACCAAGCCAAGCTTCGTGCCGTTGGCCATAGCTTTCTTGTTCTGACTCTACCTCTAACAATTGAGTTAACCCCCATGTAAACTACTCTTCTTACTTTGTTCCTATAAGTCTAATTTTCGTATGCCAAAACCACAGAATGTGATATTACACTACCCTTTTCAAAATATATTCATCCCAACTTTCTCTTTAAGGCAAATTCCTAATCCTATTGATATCTAATGCATCCACTCATCCGGAACAAAACTCTCACTCCTGCAACTTATATTCCTCTATTGATTTTTTTATTCCACAACATTCAATCCCAACTCTCATGTCAACATAATCAGAAGTGCAGCTGAAAAAAAAAAATAAGAAGGAGAGCATAAAAAGGACTATTTGGTTACCTATTCCAATATGTACAATTGTAAACTTGAAGAAAGGGTATGGGGGGCGAACGATGGAGGCGACAATAAAACCAATTATTGAGCCTGATATGCTACTCAGCACAACATTGACTGGAATAAACCACCTGCAACAAAAATCAGTGCTCAATTAATTGATGATGTGTGTGGGTAGTGAGTGCGACTTACTACATAACAATAAATATCAAAATTTAAGGTGGGTAAGTAAATTGAGTACTATTTATTCATCACCTACCAGGCTAGCATCTTCTCCAAGGTAACTGCTTGTCCCAATTGAGAGAATATCAAGCAGGGTAGCAAGAGTGTAAAGACAAGCTACAACAAACAAAACTTGGGTGAGCCAAAGACAAAAGAGAATTCAATTTCATTTTCTTCTATTCTGGTCTTTGTCACCAGTATGCAGACCCTGCTACTACTAATCCAGCTTACAGAATCATAATGATTGATGCAAACACACAGAAAAATTCAACAGATAGATAATGGAAAAGACATATATACCCCATTCAGGAGCTTCCTCCCAGAAGCTGGCAAGATGTTAACATACTTTGAAGCCATGAGGAACCCCAAGAAGCACATGGTGAAGACCTTTGCTATTGGCAAAACTGCAATCTTGATTGAATCAAACAATGATTCCCCTCCACCACTTCCACCTGCCCCTTCATTCTGCAACATCATTAGAAACCTCCCAACACCACCAGTTCCCATTCTTGATGAACAACAACAATCCAATTCAATCTGAAAATCCCCCCAGAGAGAGAAGAATCCAAAAAAAAAAAAAAAGTGCTTCGTTTTGATTTGAGACTTTTCACAAACAGGTGGAGGGGGAGTCAGGAGTGTGGTGTTGTACAGAGTCAGAATCCAATACACAATACACAGTTGAAAGACTCAACAAGAACACAGAATAGAGAATACACAAAAACAAAATTAGAAAAGAAAAAAAAAAGTTAAAAAGAAAGAAAATTTATAAGGTTTATGGTGATTGAAAAAGTGGGGTGTAAGGCTATGGCTGCATGAGCACGTGCACAGGAATAATGTGATTTAAAAATTCTCTTTTTTTTTTCCTTCTTCTCTTCTCTTCTATTCTCTACCTCTCCACAGAGACGTAGAAAGAAACACTCACAGAAAATAGAGAGAGAAAGAAAGTGAGAGAGAGGAATCAAATTCACATTCACATAATCACATACATGAATCTAATTTAATCAAATCTTGTATGTATAACTTTTTTTTAATTACCCATGTCGCAAGTGCAAGTGATAAGTGGCTTGGATCGCTTAAGTTTTGAATCTGAATCTTAGAGTGATATCCCGAAAGGGTGCGTAAGTACGTAAAAGATTGATCTGAATTTATTGGACCTAAAATATTCTTTAAAAAATTCTTTTTAAATTTCTTTTCAAATTTGTTGACGTGTTAAAAAGGAATCCAAAATCTAATGTTAGTGACTTCAGTGTATATACATGAATGATGAATCTGATGCAGGAATATAAGAAAGGGAGCTGTCGTTATTAAATGTTATCATTTATTTATTTGTTGAAATTGAAGTTTTTTTTCTAAAAAAAGAAAAATTTGAAGTTGTGAGTTATGAGTTGAATGAAATTTGGAAGAAGGGCAGTTACAACTTACAACTTAGAAGAAAGAAATATCAAATATGTCAACTGAAATTGAATGGAAGGAGATTCTCCTGCCTATCTATTTTCTCAATTACGGTTACTCCTAACTTTCTATTTATCTATTTTTTTTTCCAGAAAAAGAATTGTTTCCAACTCTAACTCAACTACTCTTCAACCTAGTATATAATCTAAATTATTTGGTACATATAAATTTTTATACAAGGATCGAAGATTTTTTTATAATATAAATTTTATTTTTTATATTTTATAAAAATTAAAATAAAATATAGACGTAAACATTTATGTATTGAATAAACTCTCATAATTTTCAACTCAATTTCTTTTTTAAAATTTTTGATTAATTTATAAGAAATACAAACATATTACATGTATATAAAAATTCCAATAGTGCTACGGGTATCTTGCAAAAATCAACCCCTACTTAGCGACTACGTATGAAAATACATATTTGGTATTTCATAAATAATTTTATAATTACTATTATAAATAAGGTTGATTGTTCTTAGTGACTAATTACTTAGTTGAAAAATGTATAAATATACACAAATACATCCTAACTAATTTTTAGTATTCACATATATTTTTTTGTAACAAAAAAATCAATCACTAATTATGTTTGTATTATGTATATATTTTTCTAATAACTAATAAGCAAAGAATATTCAAGCATTATTTTACAAGAGAGCTACTACTTATGGTAGAATTAATTGATGTATAATCAAATAAATTGGGAATTAGTTTTCATTTTCTTCTTCACCTGAAATAAATTGGGAATTGGTATTATTGATCTATTTCAAGAAAATTTTATGAGAAGTTGAACTTATTAATGATTTGAGATTTGACTTTAATTTCAAATTCATAGAGGAAATAATAATGGTTATTCATTAAGCAAGTTTCATTTCCACATATATAATTAAGAGTATTTAATTTATTGTTTATATGCTAATAATAATTATTACACAATAATAAAAATACTGATAACAATTAAAGAAACTTTTAGTCAATGAACTGTAGCTCAAATGACATATAATTTATTTTTCTAGTAGAGATCTCGGATTCAAACCTTTCCTCCAATATATCTTTGGTAAGAGAAAAAAAACTTTTGTGAGGATTTAATAAAAACTTTTGCTTTATTGGAAAATTTTCATTTCTTCTACTAATAAAATATCATCACTCTCTTTTTGTCCTCGAAAATAACATTATGGTCTTAAATTTAAATATGTTAAATTTTTTACTATAAAAATATCACAGTTTTTCAACTTTTTGTAAGCTCTGTATCATAAATGTATCTTGAAAATACCAACTAACTACCAATAAGGGCTATGGCTAGAGGTGTTTATGGTCAGATTTGATTGAGTTTGGGATAAAATAAGAACCGAATGAATTAAAATATAATTGATTCGAATTGGTTTGGTTTTTCATTTTTTTATGGATTCGAACCAAACCAACCCGATTAAAAGCGAATTGGTTCAGTTCAGATAATCGACTACCCAATCAAACATTAAATTTAAAAAAAATATTTAAAAAATTAAAAAAAGAATGCAAAAAAATACATGATAACAAACAAATAATAAAATTAGTTAGAAACAAATTTTAAAAACAATTTTTTCATGAGTTTATCAAGTTAAAATAAGTAATAATTCACGAAACAATATTTATATATTATCATATTTTTTATTTTTTTAAAATTAATATTAAAATAATCGGATTAGACCCGATTTATACCCGATTACTCATAGAGTCTTAAACCAATTTAACTTGTTCGGTTTAGGTTCGGGTGGGTAATTGGATACCCGTTACCCATGAACACTCCTAGCTATGACACAAAAAAGTAACCAATAGTAAAGATTGAAAACCAAACAAATAAATTTAGAATGATAATTTAATTATTCCATTTCTTCGTTGACGTTGAGAATTTTATTTTATGTATATAATAATTTATTATTTATCAATAATAAATTTTTAAATAAAATTTTAATTCATAACGATAAATCAATTTTTTATTTGTCAAGTTAAAAGTATAACTTTTTTGAAATAACTATTTGTGCCCATCTAACTATTTCTAATATCTATATATTATTGCATACAATAACACTATATATATATATATATATATATATATATATAATCAAGTAATAACTAAGTCCAATTAACCCACTCTCACCAGACACGCGTGGAATCCATGATAACACTTAAAATTATCAAATTTCTCATATCAATTTAACACGTATGGTTAAAGTTTGAAAAAAAATAAATTTTAGTAGAGTATTACAGTAAATATACTTTAGAATTACATAAATATTCATCATACTCTATACTTCTATGAGAGTAAAAGAAATATGATAAATTAATTGTTTATAATTCAATTCAAGCATAATATTCCGTATTCAAATAAAGTATACACAAATATTTACTGTATGCATTAAATAAACTGAAAATTAAATAAACGTGACACACTTGTTTTTGCTGGTGACTGGTGGGGTATTCATGTTTCTCAAATAATACAATATTTTAATTACTTAAATCAAAATACAAATGTATATAACAGAAAACTAGCTAGCACAAGTGTTAAATGCCTTAAATTATTTAACTATCTAGTTTCGTGTTCGAACCTTATGAACGACATATATGTAGAAAGGAATGTGATTACGTCAAATTCTCGAAATGGATACTCGATAATGTCTAAGAGATTTATCTAGACCTTTCGGGCTTAAAATATCATCCAATCAAAAAGTATATATATATATAATAGAATTTACAAATAAAAATAATTATAAATGTTAAAATATTTCATTTTTTATTTTACTTTTTTTACTTAAATTTTTTTTTTCTCCCCGAAACGGTATCAACATCACATTATTGAGTTTGACAAAACCCAGAACACTCTTTAAGTTTAATAATACCATACAGTATGCTATATGATGCTTCTTGCATTATTAAAATAATACTAATGATTACAAACAAACATATATATAATAAGAAAACATCCTTTTGTTTATTATTTATGACAAATCGTAAACCTTATTTTATACATATCACCGGCATTGCAAGAAACTGTGGCAAATAAGGGTAGATATATAGAGGGACAAAATAAAAAAATTTTACTATTTATTTTTCCAAAAAAATAATAATTTATTTTTTAATGTGCATATATATATATATATATATATTTTGTTGCACCACTACTTGTTTTTCTACATTTGTTGGGATTCTGTTTTTTTTTTTCAAATAAATAAATAAATTTCTTCCCCCAAAAAAAAATAAACAAATAATTCTCACCTTAATAATTTTACACGAACACATATGAGTCATTTCTATTATATCTATTATATGAATTAAAAAGCATTTTAAGTATTTTATAATTTATAATAATTCAATAATCATAATCGTTAATATGTATATTCAAAAATAATAATATATATATTTTAAAATAATTTTATAATTAATATAAATGACTAAAATCTTTGAATTACTATACCTTCAAAGGCACGTAAAAAAATCAAATGCTTCCTATAAATTAAATACAACCCATCGTTGAATAATATGGAAGCAGCAGCCTAATCGAAAATTAAGAAGCAGAAGATCCGTACGGAATACTCAGCTACATACATGATACATCACTCATAAATTGCGTTCCTTACAAATTTTCTCGAGAAATTGACTACTGTTCCTTCTAGGTTTTCTCGAGAGAGTGACTTGCTTGCACCATTAATATTTATTATACAATAGTCCTATTGAATATTAATGTTAATATATAGAAAATATTAAAATATTATACAATATTAATGTTAATATTTATATAACTTGTATTTCACTCATAACATTAAACTGTATTTCACTCATGTTAACATTAATATCAACATTCAATAATATTTTCTATATATGAATAATTAAAAAGCACGCCGCCTTAATAGAATATTGTGCCTTTTAAGCTAATAATAATAATAGTAATAAGGTTAAATTATATACTAGGTCCTATAGTTTCACTGAAATTGCAATCAGGTTCCTATAGTTTAAAAATTTGTAATTGAATCCCTATACCCATAAAAAAATATGCAATTTAGTCCCTGCCACTCAAAAAACATTTAATGTAACGGAATATTTTCTAGAATATTCCATATTTTATCTTAGATGAAATTGTGATTGACCAAATTAGCCATCCCATAAACAATGAAAGCTACCCTCAAATTGACGAATTCACAAAGAAAAAAAAATCATCTTTCCTCCCTCACTCTCGTCACTCTGTGCTCTCACATCGCAATCGCACTCATTTGAAATGAGTAAGTTAACGATTTTGGCATAGACTCACTTGAAAAGAGAACGTGATTAAGAACCGAAAAACAAGAAGCCCATTAAAGGAGATAGTAAGGGCACAATCATAATATTTAATGTCAAATCTGAATAGGGACTAAATTACAATTTTTTAATAAATATAGGGACTCAATTACAAACTTTTAAACTATAGGAACCTAGTTGCAATTTCACTGAAACTATAGGGACCTCGTATATAATTTAACCTAGTAATAATAATAATATGGATTTAATAAAAAAGATATCTTTTTATTAATTAATTTTGTTAACCAACAATTTTAAAAATGAGAAAAAAAAAACAAAAATTGACAAATTGTCACGGTTTATTAGTGGCAATTTGACAAAATCCGCCGTAATTTAAACTTTAAACAGTACGTAGTTTTACTTTAAATTTATAAAAATACTAATCAAACTTCACTCCAACAAAAATGTAACCCAAAAATAAAAAAAAAAAAAGAAAAGTCGATATAGTTATTATACATAACATAATAATTGCTTAAAAAATAAAGAAAAAGAAAAAGATAATATTGAAACAAAGAAGATATAACATCAAATGGTGGCGGCTGGTCAAAAACGTTTTTCATATTCATACTATAGTAGTTATTAGCAGCAGCCAATAATGCAAGTTTCTAGTTGCAATTATTACCTGTTAATGTCTAATATTAATATAGATTGAAATTAACTTATAAGGATATATATATATATATATATATATATATATATATATATATATATATATATATATATATATATATATATATATATATAAAA
>JASCZI010090730.1:3527-25567 GCA_036250425.1 Stylosanthes scabra
AAAGTCTTTGACAAGTTGGATCAAGAATTGCTGATAGGATAAGATAGTAAAATTGGTTCTTCGAATTGGTAGAGTGAAGTAATTAAGAACGAAATCGTTGGTACCAGCACTCAAGAAGAACGCAGCCTTCTCTATGTGATTCTCAGTTCCTTCTTTACCAAGTGTATCCTCTATCTTCCTTTTGCATTCTCTGAAATACTCCAACTGTTTTCCTATTGGAATCACATTCTGTATTCAATAATATAATATACATTCATTAATACTTATTTCATTACACTTAATATAAATAGAAAAGAAAAATAGTGATAATTATTTAGAATTTAAGTTTGATGCACTTATACATGTGCATCCAATTACATAATATTAGATAAATAAAAATAATGATTTTGAAAAATTATAGATAATCAATATTTTTTTTATTGTCTATAAAACGTTCACAATGAAAATCAGCGAAACATACATTTATAACTTTTTTATTAAGTTTTTAATCACTTAAATAGAACATCTAAAACCTAAAGAAATAGAACATTCAATTTAAATTATTAGCTGATTTTAGCTGAATTTTTATTGATTATTTAGCATTATTATTTTCTTTCTTATTGAGCCCATGATTTATAATCCAAAAGAATGATTATAATTGCTCGTCTAAATAAAACATTTTAAATAATGAGTATATCAAAATTAGACTCAATTATTTATATTATTATTAGAACATATATAACTTACACTGATTGACGGTGTAAGTTGGTCAAAGCCAGAACCAGCAGAGGCAAAACTAACACCTGTGATAAGCTCTTCAACGCTCAGGTTTGGATCCAAATAAGGTGGAAGAAACGATTCCTTCACACCTGCATACGAAGCTAATGCACGTATATATATACATTTAATTAGCAAATAATTTGAAGTTGAAACTTGAATGAATAATAATAATCATAGTATAATTAACGAAGTGATGTATGTACCAATGTAATCAGTGGCAAGCTTGCCATTGCAGAATCTTCCAGTAGGAAGATGGTTAGGGAAATCGATGCCATAAGGTGGGAAGTTGCTTTTGAAAGGAGTGTTTATGTAGTTATTGTTTCCAGGGTCAACGGTGGAGTCTCCAAACACGTAAAACCCAGAAATCTTACTATTATTATTATTGTTGAAACCTTCAACCATCTGGCAGAGAACAAAGCAAATCCGAGCAACAAAAAACAAAGAAGAAATAATAGAGGTCCCCATTTTTTTATGGTCTCCAATTTCCTGATATAATTAAATTGATCAAAAAATTTTCAAGTTTTGCTCAGTGAACACTAGTGCCTATTGTGTCTGCCTTTTATAGAGTGATGGACCAATTATTGCTCGTCGTACACATTAAACCCTACGTAGTACGTACCATCATGCATAATGACCAAAATAACCCTTTCATATTTCCATTCATATGTCAGGTAAAATATTCTCAAATGAGTGGTTAAAATTTTTTTTATATTTTATTTTTATTATTTATTATAAAATCACAATCACTCATTTGAGAATATTTCACTTGATTCACCATGAATATAGTCCATCATAGACTTCTTATGTGATTAATTATAATAACAATAGTAATCATAATCATAATAATGTGCGTAAAAAAGAAGATGATCGGATTAAAATATGGTTTTGTGTTATGAGTTGGTTTGGACAATTATAGTTTAGTATTAATCATGTTAAACGAGGAAGAATTATTGCACCATAGACAGTACTCGTTCATCATCAGCTACTTAGATATATTAATTATTAATTAATTAATATTTAATAAATAAACGCCGGCCTAAAACCTCATACTGTGAAGAAACTGATGAAGATAATATATGATCAACTTTTTCATTTTGCCCCCACAACTTTATTAATGATCGATCTGTGCAAGGAACATCAATTACGTCTAAAAACTAAAAACATTCATTATATTATTATTATTATTATTATTATTATTATTATCGGAAAATGCAAGTTAATCCTAAATATCATGATCACATAATCTTGTTATGGCACTGCCATCCAGACTAGTAATTAAGTGTCAAACTTCACCTGGTTGTTCACTAATCAATTTCACTCTTTTCGTCTAAACCAATATAACTAGCTAGCTTCAAAATTAGGATTAGGATATCATAATTTTAAGATACTTATTGGTTTGTTTTTTTTTAAAAAAAAATTAGTGCTTTAAATTTTCAGAACTTTACAAAGAAAGAAAAACAAAACTATGATTATATATTTTTGGTCTTGAATGGGCCGGTTCAACCCGACCCACAGCAAGAACATGGTCGGAGTTCATTGGGTTCGGGTACATGCTAAAGCCCAACATACAGAACAATAGAAGCCCAACTGTCACAACAAGTGTAGTCACCAGTTCTTATTTAAATTCATATTTTGAATTTGATTTGATGTGTTTATTGAAGTGGTTACTAAAATGAAGACATAAATAAGGTTGATTGAAGGAAACGGAGAGAGAGGCGGAACATATGGAGGTTCATGGAAGCGAGACACCGTCCCGCCGTATTCTTATGCACCACCTCCCATTTTAATAATTCTCTTTATTTTCTACTTACTACTTTTATCTTATTTTAATGTCCCAACCGTGTGCCTTATATTTATTATTAATACATACATCACTTATTAATCAACACCCACAAATATTCTTTGTACTTCTTTACGCCACCGTGTGTATGTGTATGTGTTTTCATTTCTATTTCTAATGGATTATTCATCACATTAACATATACTACTATTTTGCCATAGCTGCCTTTATTTATTTACTAATTAATTAATTATGAAAATATGAGGGAGCGGGACAAATTAAATAATGCTGATCACCCCACTATTATCTGAGAAAACAAGTATTTTCTTCTTAAAGACAATTAATTATATTATTAATCAAGCCCAAGAAATTAAAATTAAAAGTTACCTAGAAAGAATAATTATTTTATAATCTAAATAATATATATGGCTATGGCATGAATTTAATTTCGTAAGATATAAAAAGTGGTATGTATGTATGTAGTTTAGCCATCCCATAATTCATCCCCTTATACTTTTTTGGTTCTACGCAAGTAAATTATTTTCCGTGCATGACTTTAGGGTTTCGTACAAATACTATTATACTGTATCGTATACCATTTAGTCAAATAACAATCCACGGTTAAAAGCAACTAAAATTGGTTTTTAACATTTAAATTTCCCGTTAGTTTGACTTAGAAAACATTTAAATTATTGCCCCCTAACTCCAACAAGAAACAATAAAGTCCGCTCTTGCCAGATCAGACTGAAATGCTTCATCATCATCAGTTTCGTAATGTTACAAATTTTATCTCTGAAATTGAGGGATTTATTCCAATACAATGCATAAAATATAGAGAATCAACATGGGATAAAGCCCCCCCCAAAATGATTGAACAAGCACACAAGTCAATAATAAACCTTATCTTATATTATTTTAATCTTGTATTAGTGCTGAAATACTGCATCATAAGGTATCTATAGCTGGAGAGATCATCAATCAGTGTATTAATTAATGCACAAGTTTTCCAACTGTGTTCCAATTCACTCATCATAATAATAATAAAGAAAGCTTAGCTGTCAAATTAAAATACCATTCACACTTTGATTAAAAAAGTTTATGTATATATATAGTTACACTCTTATGTCCCTTCCTTTAATTTCATCAACATGGATAATAATCATAGTAATGATCATGATTCAAATTCTGGAGGGATTCTTGAGAATGTATGGGCTAAAATTATCAGCAATAATCAAAGAGGAGAAGATCATCATGTCAGAACATATGGTGATGCTGATGCAGCAGAACAACCCTGCAATTCATCATGGGAAGAGCTTCCACAACTTGATGGAAGAGACAACAATATTCTGCAGAGGCTTCCAAGCTTAGGGAGGTGGTTGTCAATGGGAGCTGATTTCTGGGAAGATGTTTTAGATGGAATTGTTATTAACCCAAATGATCCACCACCAGCAGCAGCAACAAAGAATAATGAACAAGATTGTAATAATAACAAGGTAGAGTTAGAGAAGAGGGTGATGAAAACAGAGAAGAAGGTGGTTACAAAGCACTACAGAGGAGTAAGGAGAAGGCCATGGGGGAAATATGCGGCGGAGATTCGAGACTCGTCGAAGAAAGGTGCTAGAGTTTGGCTTGGGACATTTGAGACAGCTGAGGAAGCAGCTTTGGCTTATGATAAAGCTGCTTTGAGGATTAGAGGGCCAAAGGCATACCTCAATTTTCCATTTGAGTCTGTTTCAAAAGCTATGCAATTTGGTCATAAAGTTGATCATCATTGTAATAATAACTTGTCACGGAAGAGAGGATCTGAATTTGGTGATGTGGTGTTGAATGAGGAACCTCCAACAAAGAAGGTAGCAGCAGGAGGGTTTGATGATGAAGGGATGTTAGATGTTTTTGTGTTTCAGGATTTAGGAAGTGATTACTTGGATAATTTGCTGTCTTCTTTTTAATTATTATGGTAATGGTAATTACTAAGATGCATGGCATGATTTTGGACCGGATGGATAATGTATTGTATCAGATAACCAATTTGTATATCATTTATTATTGTTTTAATTTCATCGCTATATCAAACTAAGTATATCTTGCGTCTGTATATCTATTTCATCATCCATTTGTTGATGAGTGAGTGATGATTGGATTACAAGATGCATCAGTATTAGAAAGCTTTGATACTGCTCTAGGCTCTAAAAGTCTTATAAGAAGCCATTCAGATATAATCGGGAAGGTATAATTGGAAATCAAATATTCCTATACGAAGGATCCAGATATTGTGTGATGATGTCACGACAGAGAATGTGAGGGAACCACAATTCATATTCTTTTTGCATCTTGCATGGATCCGAATAATGCAACTGTTAGTTCAGTGAAAGGGAAGCGGGATATTGGATCAACGATGATATATGATTCAACCAAGTTACATAATAAATAATAAATAACGTCGCTTATACGATGTAAACGGTAAAGATGTAGGTTTTATTAGAAGAATGTGTGGGTCCACATCTATATATTACTTTAATTTTTTTGAGATGTAAGGTGTAAAATTTGTATTGTAAGAAAATCTTTTATATCTGAATGAATTTAGATCTATACCGAATAACTTTTCAAATAATAGTCACTTTGATTTACTTATTATTATTTCGGACTTCACCCTATTGTTTCATCATCATCAGTATCATTAATTTTATTGATGAACTGAATTGGGGACAACCTTATTTAGGGCCTAAATTGCGAGGATGAAGGATTTAGGTTGAGATTATTATATTGTTACATACAATAATTGCCTGAATAAATTAAAGTACATCTCTTATATATTATGGAATATGGATGATGATGATTAATTGCTACTATATATCTTGGGGACAATGCAAGTTGAGCTGTTTGCTCCATCAATTATCCATAGATTTAATGAACCTGTTGACGCCAATAATAATATGCATATAGACATACATATATAGCTGTTCAGACACACATATCACCGACTATTCATCAATAATATAATACATGTCGTAGGCCTTTTCTTTTCTTTTCTTTTTTTCTTAGCCATGTATGTAGACATTCTCTAAAAAGCATTAACTTCTAACATTCTCTTATGAAACAATTAAGCATCACTTTGTTCCAAAATTTTCTTCACTGAGCCGATTTTTAATATAACTAACAAGTGCAGAGCATTTTTTTAAGATGCAAACAAAATACATAGGAAAAATTGAAGTTGTGAATTTTGATTACTTACTTGGTGATGTTATCTTAAATACAGAAAAGTGCATGAATCATAGCTAAGTGGTGGTATTATTAGTAGTGGAAGCAGCAGCAACAACCTCAGCAGGGAAGTTCAATAAGGCCTTGGAACCTCTCATCTTGAATGCAGCTTTATCATAAGCCATGGCTGCTTCTTCCGCTGTTTGGAACGTCCCTAGCCATATCCTTGCTCCCTGTCTCGCCGAGTCTCTTATCTCGGCCGCATACTTCCCCCATGGCCTCCTCCTTACTCCTCTGTAGTGCTTCTTCTCTATGCTCCTCTTTGCTTCTATGCCACGCCGTTGTTCTCCTCTGCCACCATTACTCATCACCATGAACGATGCTTCATGCTGCTGCTGATGATTATTATTATTACTGGCCTCGTTTAGGACTTGGTATATAACCATGTCCTGAGAATCATTCTCATTTAAAGGTAACTCTGTTTGGGATTGAGAAACTATAGCCATGCCTAATGCCTTGAATCGATTTTTTTTCGTTTCTATTATGAAGAAATTAAATGACAAGAATAAGACTAAGATATTGTTATGGTGTTAATTGGGCGTGGCTATGGACTTTGCAATGAATAAATGGGGCTTAGTCCTAAGGTGGGGACATGGAATATTTTTTGGCCACATCCCAGAGGGGAAAGGAAAGAAGCTTTTTTTAACAATTGACTTGACTTTTCTATTCATTCTTTGTCATTGCCAATTTGCCATTATATTTCCTCCTATTTATAATAATGCACTTATTTTAATCACATATTCCGGTCCTGATTAAGTTATTAATATTATGTACGAGTGCTGATATTTCTAAATCTCGTGTAATAATTGAACTCTGTGTTAGTAGCGATTTCTTGCTCGTGTTACGGGTTGTGGAATTTTAGAAACTATGTGACCCCACAGGTATTAATTTCTTGGGCCGTGATTAAGGTGTGTATATATATGGGTCCAAATTGAAGCCGATAACAGAGTAACACACATTGTAATTTGTAAGGAGGATCCAATATCCCAAACTTGTAGGAACTTAATTAATGATTAGACGGGGTGTGCGTGTGCCTGTGTAGCTGTACTTACCTAGTATTAGGTTTTGGTTGTCACACCATATTTGGAACTTGGAAATGATACAAAATCATATCAAGAGAACACGACACACATGGAAAATGTTACTCCGAATATTGGACAAATTGGCAATTTACTTGCAATATTGTTGTTGTTATTATTAAGGTGGGACAAAAACATGCGAAAATAATTTGTCTATCTCATGAGTCATCATTCGGAATAAAAGTCTCACCAATCTAATTACAAGGAAGGAAACAAAGTTAACAAACATATTAAACATTGGATGGGGTATAATAGTCTCGAGCAAATTTGATTCATAAATTTATGAGAAATATATGTAGTTTGCTTTTTTTTTTTTCATTTTTAATATTTTAAATATGTTTAATTTTAATATAGTGATATGGTAAAATATTTTACTAACATGATATATTTATACATATAAATTTTTGTTATATTAAGAATGCATGAAAAAAAATCCTTAAAACAATTTAAAAAAAAAATCATAAAATTAAGAGTTGGGGTAGATTTGTAATTCTATGAAATTCCAGTGGCAAAAGCAAGAAGGCATCACAGCTCAACCAAAGCCTTCCTCATACCATGACGTAAGTGATTTGGCAATCTTGGAGGACTTTCCACAGCGTGACGTCATCATCGACGAGAACGGCTGATTAGTAAATTTGTGGGGCTCACACACAGTTACTAGAAGTCTTATTTCAGTCTTCCTTTATAACTTTTCTTAATAACCCTTCACATTTTTCCTTTTTTTCTGCATTTTTTAATTGTCTAACTTTTATATGTTATACTTCTTTTTTCTTTTCTATTACATTTAGAATGTTTTATTTTTCAAATAATGTTACACACAAAAATGAATTCGTATTGCGAAGGAAGGAAAGTTTTAAATGTTTTATATTTTTTTTTTCTTACATATTTGATCTCAAATTAATTTATTGAGAATTTGAATTTCATTTAAGAATTTATTATTGGTCAATAATTACTGCATATATAATATGAAACTTAAATTTCTAATATTTATTTAGACGAATTTATAAGTTCATCATTAGGCAAATCTATATCTTTCAGAGGAAAGAAACAAAAGTTGAAACTAAATATTAAAATTAATGACATGTTATTATGTTGGAAGAATAGAAAGTATGTAGTAGGTTGCCACGATGGCTTCACGTGGTTTGAAATTTTGACCAACGAAAATAAATATTTTGACGTTGAACTTCTTTTCTTTCAGATGTTTGGCCAAACTGTTGAGTGTTTTTAGAGCAGTGTGTGTGTAGATAGAGGAAGACAAATCCAGTTTGGCATTGAATACCAATAGTCCAATACCCATACCCTATGATTCTTCTCCATTCGAATGAATGAAAAAGCATCCAAACTTGAA
Organism: Stylosanthes scabra; assembly: GCA_036250425.1. Classification (NCBI taxonomy): domain Eukaryota; kingdom Viridiplantae; phylum Streptophyta; class Magnoliopsida; order Fabales; family Fabaceae; genus Stylosanthes; species Stylosanthes scabra. The sequence goes on from JASCZI010090730.1 coordinate 11,752, forward strand.
TTGGAAGTCCGTCAAAGTTTGACGTGGACCATGCTTCTGGATGGAGATGGAAGAGTGGTTCGTTTGTTGAGCTAAAGTAGTTTTCACCTTCTTAATTAACTGCTTGTTTATACCTATGGATATTCTTTCAGGTCAACTAATACACGGAATAATTAAAGTGGTTTTTAATTAGATCAGATGGTGAAGTCAATTAGAGATATTACAAACTCAACAACACAAAATCAATGGGCTAAATATGATTTTCTTCCCTCCTCCTTCTTCTTCTTTTTCTTTTTCTTTTTTTTTTCAATTTTTTTTTGTTTTTGGGCGGCATGGGCTTAAATAGGCCTTATATATTGGACCCATGTTATTTTAATTCAAAAGACTCATATGATAGTTCCTGAAGATTATTTATGCTATCCTTAGGCCCAAAGCGGTTTCCTAAGAAAATCCACTTCCAAAAAAAAAAAAAAAAACTTAAACTTTACTAAAGAAATGTAAATTCAAATTACTAGTTTGGTTTTAGTAAGTGAATATTCTAGATAGGGATCATATGTTTAAATTTATTGACACCAAAAAAAATGTTTAACTAAAGAAATGATTTCTGAAGAAAATGTAGGAGAAACAGTGGACCCATGGAACAGCCTTGGCTAGCTAAGCCCAGATAATTAAGCAATGGAACAAGCTGGAAGAAGATGTAACTGGGAATCTCAATTCTCAGCAAATCAGAACTAACTTTTTGACTTGCTTTGATATCATATCATACCTTAATCATACTACATTGTTTAATTAAGCAAAATTCCCTTTAACTTTTTTCAATTTTCATCATTGATCATTGATTCATTCCCTCCCTTCCCTCACACTTAACCAACTAACGCCACCACTATACCTACTTTGTGTTACCCTCTCCCTCCTATTGGTCCTTGCACTTCAAGAAAAGAAAAAAGAAAAAGCTTTTGTAGATTAGCCACAACTAAAGTTGCTGCTAGGTTGTTAAAGTTATCATAGTTTTTTACTTGTTTATAAGTAAAGAATCTCTATTAATTGTTCAGAGGAACAACAAGAAGAAGAGAAGAAGAAGAAGAATGTCTACTGCTAGATTCATTAAGTGTGTTGTAGTAGGGGATGGTGCTGTTGGAAAAACCTGCATGCTTATATCCTACACCAGCAATACCTTTCCAACAGTAACTATTTTTGGTTTATTATGTTTCTTTTTTAATTCATCATCAAGTAACAAAGCTAATTAATTAGCATTGTTTTGCTTTTATGATAGGATTATGTTCCAACAGTGTTTGACAATTTCAGTGCTAATGTGGTGGTGGATGACAGCACTGTCAATCTTGGTCTCTGGGATACTGCTGGTTAGTCTTAGTCATCTCTGTTTGTTTGTGATATTATTACATGATTTATGCTATTAATTAAGAGCTGAAACTCGATTTGGCCCCCGAAATTTAAATCGTAACTCAAAATGGTCCCTGAAATTTATAGTTACTCAATTTAGACAAAACTGAAATTTCAAATTTCGGAGTCTAAATTGAATAATTATAAGTTTCATAGGCCATTTTGAGTTACAATTAAAATTCTGGGAGCAAAATTGAGTTTCTGCTCTGATAATTAACCATGTTAATGTTGTTTAATTGTGTGGATTACAGGACAAGAAGATTACAACAGGCTAAGACCTTTGAGTTACAGAGGAGCTGATGTGTTTCTTCTGTGTTTTTCTCTCATCAGCAAAGCCAGTTATGAGAATGTTTCCAAAAAGGTTTTTAATTTCTATGATTTTGATTGAGGTTGTAAAATTAATTAGTATCTGACACATTTTTCAAGAGGTATTTAAGAGGATTATTGAATTATGAATTAATTAACAGTGGATGCCTGAGTTGAGACATTATGCTCCAAATGTGCCTATTGTGCTGGTGGGAACAAAACTAGGTAAGATCATCAAATAACTCTGTTTTATTTTTGTTATGAATTAGTATCCATTATATTTTGCTAATATTGGTTTCAATTTGACTCTGATTTGTAAAGATTTGCGAGATGACAAACAATTTCTGATTGATCATCCTGGATCCACACGAATTACCACTTCTCAGGCATGTCATTGTGCAAATTAAAAATAAAAAATATGAATACCTTTTATAAGGACAGTTTATTTATTGGACAATTATTGTGAATATTATTTAACAGGGTGAAGAATTAAAGAAAATGATCGGTGCAGTAACCTATACAGAGTGCAGTTCTAAAACACAACAGGTAATTAAGTATATATTAATATGAGCACTTGATTACTTTCATCTTTATGTTCTGATTTTCTTTAATTATTATTACTATTTTGTGTTTCAGAATGTAAAAACAGTTTTTGATGCTGCTATAAAGGTTGCATTGAGGCCACCAAAATCAAAGAAAAGAACACGCAGGAAAAGGACATGCAGTTTCCTCTGAATATTTAATTTTCAAATTGAAATACAAATGAAGTTCATTCATTCATGTATATTGAATTAATATTATTTGTCTTTAAATATATATGTGATCTTACAATTTTCAACTATTGAATATATTCGATATATGATCTCCATGGCTATTCATTGAGATTTCAGAGTGCTCTGACCCAATTTATTAGCAATTAGGTCGCTAACCTTGAAACTACATACTTGTTCATCATCATAGTCCTCCGTAGATTCTTCCGAATTACTAGCTGCTGCATTTATTAGTTGAAGCCAATTCAAATCCAAGTTCTGTAGTGATATGAGTATTTCAATCCCGCAATTTCCGTATATTTCTTAGCACCCCAAAGTAAATGCGTTACTTCAAATTCAAGTTTTCATTCGAGAAACACTATCAAGGTTGTTATGTATGAATTATATGATCAACTAACTATTCATTAATCATTATTGGAGATTATGTGCTCTAGGCTATATTCACCATTAATAGCAGTGGTTAGGATTAAGTTATATTTCATTTTAATTTTTTTTGGTATTCTAGATTCAGCAGACTCAAACTAATACTTTATGCCTTATCGAGTATCCTTATTATAAGGGTTTGACGTGGTTATATCCCTTCTGCCTATATGTTGTTCCTAAGATTCGAATTCAAGACTAGATATTTAAGCACTATTTATGCTAGAAGATGTGGTTAGTTACACTTCAATTTGTTAGTTAACAACAAAAAAATATAAAATAATATATAATGAGTAGTTCAGTTTTTCTTTCCTTTCACTATTTATTTTTATAATTTTTCATAAGAACCTAAAATTAGTCTAAATTTTTTTTTATGCTAATGTTATCTATAACGTATTTGAATATTTAATAATTGTATCTAAAAATAACAATAGTGAAAATAATTAAAAAAAAAAAAAGAAAAAGAGAGAGAAAGAGAGAAGTATTTTTGAAGTAGACAAATAGTGTGTACAATATTTTGGTTTCATTGATATTTATAGGGTTTTTCAAGTCATGAAATAAATATGACGCAGCAGCAATAGTTGTCACAAGTTTCTGTCTCTAACACCAAATTTTTTGTGCCAACATATATTATAAGTATGCTTAATTATTAGAGGCATCCAAGTTGATGGCATGTGCAAGTGTGCAACAACATTAAAGCATTGAATATCCACCATGTTGTGTATTTACTACGTGCATGTTAGCATTTAGTAACTGTCGTTGGCGCAACTTTAGCTACGACACACATACCTATCTCATGTTTTTAATTTCATTAGATTAATCCCAAACATTTATTCATATCATGTGCTATACATACCCCCACTCCTTTAGAAATTAAACCACAATATATAGTACTAATAAAATTAATAATTGTTGATTGTGTTTATGTTAACATATATTATATATGATGAAGGTGATGCCTATATCTATATCTATATATGTTGACCTAAAGCTAAGAAAGTATGTTTGTCTTTGCTTCTGACAATATGAATGAATTAAATTAAAGTATGTATTCCGATCCGTCAATGTTTGCTTGTTATAACAAGATTGTGAAAGAAGATATGATAGATCAGTAATGTACTTTTAAGTTTGAAAACTATATAAAAAGCATTGAAGTGATCTTTATTGGATAAGTACGTTAAAGATCAGACTTTCACTTTTGATTCCATCTTTTATTTTCTTTACGTAAAGTTTCCTAACAATCACAAATCTTGGAGACTCTCACAAGATTGATCAGATCATCATCATCATTTATGATAAAATAGTTGACCATTCACGTGTATGCACGTCAATGCAACTAATTAATTTGTTTTATGTTTAAGTAAGTGTCGAAAATTTGAATCTCATTTTGTACATACAGCAATCTATTGGCCAGCGGCAAATTCTTAAATAAAACTCAGACGGCGAATAATTATTCATCGACCTGTTGGATTAGGGGATATTTCGCGAAATCGGAATTAATTTATTTTATCTTGTTTTTTTAGTATTTGATTAGCACATTGTTTTTCTCTTATTATAAGTACAATTACATGAGTGTGCAGTATTGTGTCAGTCCCATAGTAATCGCCGTTTATATATTGATAATTAAATATTGTGAAGATGGTATTAGCATTTAGTAGTGTCTTCACAAATCAAGGTAAACTAACTCGAATCCAAAGCAGATAGATAAGTAGGTTGGAAAATTGAGAGAGTATAGTAGTGTGTAGTGTGCCTCCAATCATTTAGAAGTGTATGTGATGGATGGTTGAACCATAATCATGGTTAATATATCCCACCAATAAGAAACCTAGATAGATAGAGATAATTCAGAATATGCATGATTCAAAACACAGAAGAAAGTTAAGTGTTGAAGTTATAGATAGATAGATAGATGGATGATGAGATGAGAGGTGGTCCAGGGTCATGAAGATGTGACTGAGTACTCATTTTTGGTGGAGACAGAAGGGTTGGAACAGAATAAAGTGCAATATGATTAGAATGGAAAAACGATCTCATTTCTTATGAGAAATTAAAATTATTAATTAATGAAAAAGAAAATATATATATATGAGTAATAGATAATAAATGTGGGCAGTGGTGCAGAGGATCAAGGCTCCCTGCTGTCTGGTAGAGTCACAGAAGGTAGCTGTATGTATAAACTAGAAGTGCAAATTGAAAAGAGAGATATAATTAATGCAAGTATAGAGAAAATATAGCAACCAAGGAATGGGGGCATCTGCAATGGCTTCACCTATATATATGGCAATTCTGTACGGACATACATGTAGCTTCATTATTATTATTATTCATCATCCACCACTGGACTCTGGACTTGACAATCTAGTCACTCTTACGTGCGCACGTTTTGCACTTTGCCATGGTAGGAGGGAGGGGGATACATCATATCATACATGTATCTTTGTATCCATCCAACTTACACATATACATGTAATTTCTACGCATTTTAAATAATTTGACATAATTAATTAAATTATTATTAAATGATTCTCCATTATTAATTTTATGTAAAATTAACTGTATTTTTTGAGTTATATCTTTAATTTATATTATTTCTAATTCTCGATCTTTAAAACAATAAAAAGACAAAAGTAATAAAGAAATATAAAAACTGGGGTTAATTAATAATTAGTATAGAAATAGTAGTTTTTTTTTATATAAAATAAAAGGATTGGAGAATGGAGGGGGTTACTTAATTGGATTGATGGGGGAAGAAGGCAAAGGGGGTTTGGAGGAAGGAGAGGGAAGGTTGTGGGCATTAATTAGTGTAGTAATGGGTATGTATAGGTGTAGTGAGGAAGGAAGGTCTACTTCAGTTGCTAAAGTAGTTTGATGGGATTGTAATCCCAATTTTCTGCCTAGTTTCCTCTCTGTCTGCCCCAAACAGAGTGCAATGAGAGAGATATATCACTTCTCCATCGCCATTCATGGTCCCCCCACCCCCACAAAACCCTAACCTTCATATGACCAAATATTTGGAGTAGTTTTTGTAGATACACCAAGAAACAACAAGCAAACAAAACAAAAACAGTATTTAAAATTTTAAGTTCAAATGTAATATTTATAGTTTATTATTTAGAATTTAACATAAGAATATTAACATATGGTAGTAGCTAATTGGTGACTAATGATAGATAAAATTGTAATGTTAAAAGAAGAAAATGTAATGAAAAAGAATAAAAGTCTTTTCCAAAAAATATTAAATAATTAAATTTATTTAGTGACAAAAATAGACTTTTTAGTGGAGAGATTTTTAAAAGGAAATATATATACAAATTAATATACATATACTATTGTATATTTTTGTACACACCATTTATAATATGAAAAAATAAAATTTTTATATTGATATTTATAATTTTTTTCTATTAAAAATGATGCATACGAAAGTATAGTGATACATATATCATTATATATATATATAAATGAAGAATAATATAATTAAAAAGAAAAAAAAATATAAATGGATAACAATTTAAAAAGAATAATAGAAAAAGAGGATGTAAAGAAAAAGCAAAGTATATGTGTATATATGATGAGCCCAATGGCACGAGTGTAGGATAATCTCAAGCTAGCTAGTCCCTGCCTACATCATCCATCTACCAATTAAAAACCAGCGTCTGGTCATATCGCATCATTTTTCTTTTATTTACACCAAACCAACAAAATCAAATTGATTAACTTATCCTACATGTATGTTCATTGAATCTCCTATCAAGACGGGGGAAAGCTTGCACGTGCTGCAATAATGCATCCTCCTATTCTCACCGAATCTATTTAGCAATCACCATAAATAAGTTTTCTAAGATTTATATATGTGTTTGCAATTTGCAATAATACGTATTCTTACTTACATTATACTCTACATTATTTACCAATGTACATCACCATCACTATTTGAAAACAAATGACGTATGCTGAAAAAATTTTGTTTTCTACTTTTCTTTTTCCATTAATTCATCAGTTTTTTTATAATATTAATTCATCATCAATATTTCATTAGAAGACAATTATATGTGCGGAAAAAGTAGAAATAAAGAGAGTAGCTACGTAAACTTAGTTTGAATATTGGTGATATTATTATTGTATGGGATATACAAATTTCTTAATTACCTAGTTTGAATATTGGTTCTATTTTAATTCAATTATTTGAATGATTAAAATATTTAAAGTTATGGATATACTTTTGATAAAACACAAATTGAAAAAAAAAGTTGTTCTCTTTTTTATTAAAAAAATTAAAATTGCTAAAACATTTTATAATCACTAAATTATAATACTTTTAGATCAATTCATTAAATTAGACATTTGTCAATTAATTAACCTATGCTTTGATAAAAGAAAATTTAGCCGTGCACTTATTAGGTTTAATAAAAATTTAAATATTTTTAATTAATCGTAAAATTTTTTTCAATTTTTATTTTTCTTTCAATTTTATTATTATTATATATTATTGTAATTGAAAATTTGATTTTTATTTATTTGTTTTGATTTATTCATTGTTTAGATTTCTTTCAATATTTTAGATTCAAAATTTAAAATTTTTAGTTTTTTTTTATTTTTATTATTTGATATTTATCAAATACTTAAGCTAAATACTTATCAAACAATGAACTATTAGTGCTCTCTTTTTATAAAGAAAAAATATTATTATATGGGATTTCTTAATTAACTAGTTTGAGCGTAAACAAGTTATCCATTCTTTTTTGATATTTAGTAACATAAAAAGCAGTAGCTTTGACCAAATATTATTACTTCATCATGCACAATAGAATCTTAAAATTAAATGTACTTCTTCAAAAGTTGTGGCTACTTTGGTCATTTGAATCCCATATATTATTATATCAGTATTTATTAAATCATATACCATTTGGTTTTAGCTATCTATATATGTCTTAATTCTTTTAATATTTTTTTAAAATTATTTTAAATAATTTCAATTAACTGGTGAGAAATTAACAAAAAAAATATTAAACAAATTATAATTAAAAAAGAATTTATGTAAACTGATTCAAGTCTATTTTTTCTATCAAATTAATAGAAAAATAATTGAGAATTTATTAAACACATTATAAAAAATAAATAATGAAATGCATGATTAAGTTATATTTGAGTACATATTTTACTATTTTATCAAATTAAATTATAACACTAAAATAATAATAGACATATAACAGATTTTATAAATGATAAGTCACAAAAAAAATCGTCAGTCACCAAATTTTTTTTATAAATAATATATTTTAATTGGTAATTTTTTAAAATGATAAAATCTTTATATTGATATCACCTTTCTTTTATTTCTTTAAGCGCATTATTCAATATCAAATTAATTCAGTTATTATATCAAGAAAAATTGATAACAAAAAATTCTTCATTGGAGTTGCTTTATGAATTATAGTATCTTAGATCTTGAGTACTGTGAGCCACTAAAATCGAAAATAATTTTGAAAATACTGGTAAGCCATGATCAGTAGAGAACAATGTAAAGTTGGTTAATTGGTTTTAGGTACGGTGTTAAGATTTTGGATGACATAGAAGAGAAAAATTCATTAATGTGATCTTGGTATTGTAAATGAAGAGTTTCACATTTGAATTCATATCATAAATCTACCTAAAGAAAGTAAGTAATTAAGAGTATGTTGATAAATATATATAGCAAAAATAAAATGGGAATGAATGAATGAATGAGATGGGATAATAAATATGGTACCCTCGAGTCAATCCACTAACACCACCGCCTTGAATTCCAATGAAAATTAAAAGTGCATACGCAACGTAACCATTTTAATTTCCTTTCTCTTCTCATTTTTTCTCCATTGATGAAAGCCAACCCTAGCTAGCTCCCACATTCCTAATTAAGTCCCCACCATATAATCTTCACTTTGCTTCTCATCAGGCTGAAAATTTCACTTCCTCCTCCTTCTTCTCCTTCTTTAAAGAATCATCGCCCTCGTCATCATTTTTCTTCTTCCCAAACTATAAATGCAAAAGCATACATAATGCAGGGGATGGGACTCATAGAGTCATGGTACTTTCTCTTCCCATTTTTATTCTCCTTTTCATTAAAAATTTAATTTTTATATTTACACATACATGCATTTAGTTAATATCATAAAATTAAACTCTTTCGTATTAATTCTTTCTCTTTAGTTTAATTATTTTATTAATTACTAATAAAGTGTAACGTGTTATAATATTATCAGGTAGGGATTGCGAAGAGACGTGACAGAGAGAGAGAGGGTATATAAAGGAGGAAAGATTGATCTTCATTGTTTGCATTGCATTGTGCAAGAATCATATTATCATGGCTTCTTCAAACAGACACTGGCCAAGCATGTTTAAGTCTAAGCCTTCATGGCAGCATGATATCACTATAACTACTGCTGCTTCTTCTTCTTCTTCTTCTTCAAGTAGAACAACGCCTTACTCTTGTGACGACAGAAGCCCTGAGCCCAAGCCCAGGTGGAACCCAAAGCCCGAACAAATTCGGATTCTGGAATCCATATTCAACTCTGGGATGGTGAACCCTCCCAGAGATGAAATCAGGAAGATAAGGGCTCAGTTGCAAGAGTATGGCCAAGTTGGTGATGCCAATGTCTTCTACTGGTTTCAGAATCGCAAGTCCAGAACCAAGCACAAGCTCCGCCATCTCCATAACAAGAACACTCCACCACCACCACCTCCTCCTCCATCATCCACCTCATCATCTTCCTCTGACAAGTCATCACCTCCACCACCCACCACTACCTATTTCTACAACACCGCCACTATTCCACCACCACCACCACCTGCTGAGACTTTCATCTTCCCTCTGCAACATCAAGGTAACAACAACAGTACTATCATAACATCATCATCATCATCATCACCACCGCAAGGGCTTTTCTTCTCTGAGCTCTCCAATGTGGTGCAAGCTCATCAGCCTCAGCCGCTGCCGCCGCCACCACCACATCATCAGCTGATGATGAATAACGTGGTTGGTCCTTGCACTAGTCTCTTGCTTAGTGAGATCATGAGTAGCACCAATAACATTTCTTCAAAGAAACATCATCATCAAGAACAAGAACTTGTCGCAAACAAGTCTGTCAAATTAATGCACCATGGCCACCACCACCACACACCAAAGCAGCTTAGTTTCTGCGTCACTCCACCTACCACTACAACTACTGCCACTCTCCTCCCTCCCACCACCACCACCGCCACCGTCAACATCCCACAAACAGCATCACTCCTGATGAATCATGAAGGAGTAGGCCATCTACAAGGTAACAATTATAATGCATCGCCAATAAGATGCAGCTCAAATGACATTTGTAGAGGTGTCGAGTTCGAGTTTCCCAATAAAATTTTTTTTTTTTTAACAAATTGCATTGTGGTGTGTGGATGGAAATAATGCAGGTATTGGTGATGGAAGCGAGAAAATAATGGTGTTCATAAATGATGTGGCGTTTGAGGTGGCAGCGGGGCCATTAAATGTGCGGGAGGCGTTTGGGGAAGATGCAGTCCTCATCCACGCCATAACTGGTCAACCTCTTGTCACTAATCAATGGGGTCTTACCCTCCACTCTCTCCACCATGGCGCTTCTTATTATCTGGTTCTACTACTTCTACATACAAAACCTCCCTTGTTATTACTAACAAATCACCCCTCTTTTGATTAAGTTACTGACACTTTGAATTGATGTGTGTGTGTTTGTCTCTTTTGCAGATTTAGCAAGTTGAAGGAATATAAAATGGAGGGACTTTAGATCTATCTATCGTGTTAATGTGTTTGTGTTTTACGGCTGTCTCGTTGAAGAGTTTCTTCTATCACTTTCATACTATATTTTATTACTACTTTAATTTGTGTCTAAGTATTAGCATTAGGGTTATGAATATGGATGGCTTCTTTTAATTTGGGCAGCATTTCACTTCTTCCATGCTCAAAGTAGGAATATGATATGATATGACATGATATGTAATTCTCTTAGTCTAATGCAAACTTTCTTATCTTATTGATGTAGTTATATATGCCTTTTATGGTTGTGCTTCTTTTCATTATTATTATTATTATTATTATTATTATTATTATTATTATTATTATTATTATTAGGAGTAGTAGTTATATATAAAAATGAGAATAATGCATTTAATCTCTTTTATGTTCCTCGTGATAAAATTATCATAAGATGAGATGAAATGTGGCTTATAAAGAATGAGAGTTGCACTCCATTTTATAATGTCAAGAAAATGTTCTCAAGTAAAATAAATATTTTTAAGTATTATATATACTATGTATAAAGTATTTTTATAAATAAGTTTGTAATTATTTTTTAAGATGTTTAATTAATGAATTTAATTTTATTGAGAATGAAATTATTTATATATTATGAAGATATATAGCAATAAAATAATGAGTTTGTTAATAACCCTTAAAGTATAAAAGTAGAACAAACTTTACAGAAAAAGAAAAGTTTAGAAATTTCTAATGATATTACATTCATAACAATTTAACTTCCTTATCAAATATATATTTTTTTAAATTTTTTATTTTTACTAAGTGTCTTTCAAAACAAAGTTGAAATAACAATTATACATAATTAATCGTAGTTAGCACAATTTGTACATTAAAATGTTAAAGACTTAAGTTCTTGGCTGTTAGTGCTATATGAATGTTATTTCTAAATGTTGATTTGGAAAAACACAAACACTTTTTAAAAAGAATTATATAAAACCATTGCGGTTATTCTGATCCATATAGATATAGTGATGGAATTGAACAAAATTTTACACTGTATAATTAAAATGAATACATAGACCATATGCTAAAACAACACTTTCAATAATCTATCAAAATTGAAATGAAGAATGGTTTTTCCGGATTTCGTATTAGTCTTGTGATCAAAGAAACAGGAATCTACTTCACTGTATGCTATTTAAAACCAAATCTTGTTTACACGAATCAGAAAGGTCTCACCTGAAACGGAATGATACCAACGTTTCCGTACTAATTGCAAATATGTGTGTTCATAACTGGTTAAAATTAAATCATTATTATTCAAGCAAGAATATATAACATTATAGAAAACTGAAAATAAACGAAACACATTATTTTATGTTATACATTTTATATATGTATTAACATTTTATTAGTGGTTATAGAAAATAGAAAAGTATGGTGTTGAGGAGTGAGTGACTGTTGATTAGGTATGAAATTGAAGCACTAGATGGAGAAAGGGACAAGAATAGGATAGTGAGGAATGAGATTGAAATTGAGAAATGAGAAATGAGAAATGAGAATTGAGATGCACAGGTTGGTGATTGGTTTACGTGTAAGTTGATAAGAACAGTATTGGGTCTGAATGTTTGATGCCATGGATTTGACACGGCGATTTCGATATATCATGGACAGACTTATCTGCAATTATCTGAAATCAAATTCTTCCCTCACTCCCTACTCTTTTCGATCTTTACCTCTACCAATCCCTCATCGCCTATGTCACACTGCACCCACACATGTATTATTATGTATAACATAACATATGTATGCTATGTACAATCATGATCACAATGACTTTTTACATGGTCTCCAGAGAGTTTAATTTCATGTCACATGGATGGGATTCTATATGTAATGTTACTGTACATGCACTTCACATTCATTGCTATAGCTAGATTAGACATAAGTTTTGCTATATATAAGGATTATTTAAAATATGTATCTTTCATTTTATTTATGCCTTTATGAACTAAATTCAGACTAAACATTCGGTGAAAGTATAATGCAGTAATGAGATTTACAGCGATAGGTCATATAAAATTGATTTTACGTAAAGTTGCTTGATAAAAATGTTTGATAATTTAAAATACAATAATAAAATATCAACTTTATATAACATGAAGTTAACTGAATTTGATTTTTTATTTTTTTAGTATTAATTAGGTAGCAGGTGTTATTGTATAAGACAAGAGAATAATAAGACAAATCCCATCCAAAACCCAAAAGAATCACTCATGATCACGTAGGTCTAGTGGACAGCTATATACATCTTTTTACATGAATTGAACCATCACTCACTCTATATAATCAGTTAATCATCACCCTTAACACTTCTCCCTACTTGCCACTTCCCACGCTAATGTCTTCCTCTAATTTCCATGCAACAACATTTTTTTTCTGGGACAAATGCAACAACATTTTGTTTTTGGTAAACGTAACAACATTTTCTTAACAATTGTTTTACTGATTTACTTTGGGCTTCGTTTGGTTTGTGAAAGTGGGCCTACACAAACAAAAAATCCAATACCCGAAAGCCCATATAGATATATACATAGTCGTTAACGGTTTAAGCCGTTCTAATAACACAATCTCTCTTTATTTGTATAAACCAAAAATTGGGAGTACAAGTTAAACTCTTTTGGAACCACAGCCATGGTTTCATTTCATTCCTTCAATTTTCCCAATCAACAACGAAACCGCACATTGATTTGATTGCACCTTGTTTCCATTGCCATAACAATTTCTCTTCTTCTTCTTCTTCTTCCAAACCTGGATTTCAAAACCAATAAACTATGGTTCTCATGATCCTTAGTATTTTCACATTCAAAGGCAATCCATTTCAATATCTCAGACAACACCCATATCAAAATCAAAATAAAAATCAATTCTTTCCTTGATTTTCTCTTTCTCTTTTCTCTTCTTTCTTTCTCTTTATTGAGGCAAATGGGGGGCTATAGCGCTGATGAAGATTACGATTATCTGTTCAAGGTGGTGCTGATTGGGGACTCTGGTGTGGGAAAATCCAACCTTTTGTCTAGATTCACCAAGAATGAATTCAGCAATGAATCAAAGTCCACCATTGGGGTTGAGTTTGCCACAAGAAGCATTAGGGTAGATGATAAGATTGTCAAGGCTCAGATTT
>JASCZI010090730.1:25577-41669 GCA_036250425.1 Stylosanthes scabra
GGAAAGGTAAAACATATTTCATTATTGTGAATTGTAATCGTTCTGTTATTTCATTGATGAATCACAAAATCTGGATACATGTCTCTAAGATCTAGAGAGATTCAATGCTTTTGGCAATGTTGCTGTGCACCTATGATTAAAGGCTGTATATCATTCATTTTGCATACCTTGTTATTCAAGGTACCGAGCAATTACAAGTGCATACTATCGAGGAGCTGTTGGTGCATTACTAGTGTATGATGTTACGCGCCATGTAACATTCGAGAACGTGGCGAGATGGTTGAAGGAGCTGAGAGATCACACAGATGCCAACATTGTGGTTATGCTGGTGGGAAACAAAGCAGACCTCCGTCATCTGCGGGCGGTTTCAACCGAAGATGCTACGGCCTTCGCTGAAAGAGAGAGCACATTCTTCATGGAAACATCTGCTCTGGAGGCCTACAATGTCGAAAACGCCTTCACAGAAGTCATGAAGCAGATCTATCATGTTGTGAGCAAGAGGGCGCTGGACATCGACGACGATCCAACATCTTTACCAAAAGGACAAACAATCAATGTTGGCTCTAAAGATGATGTATCAGCAGTCAAGAGTGGTGGCTGTTGCTCTTCCTGAGCTTGCACTCAAAATCTCTCTTCATGTTTAGATTTTTGCCTATTCCTTGTTTATATCAATGTAGGGATCATTGTCTTTGAGAGCATCACTCTCTAACCTTTCTATTTCTTTGTCTATAGAAGAAATCAGCCTTAGGAACTATGTACTTTGATTGTTCTTGCTTCCTATTTTGTTGTGTATTATCAAGCTATCCATTTATTTATCTAATCTATAATTGATTCAATATTTAACTTTGCGATGTTCTTTCCCTCATTATGTTTCTTATTGAATTAGTTTGAACATGAAACAGAACAAACTATGTTCTAAATTACACCATAATCAACCATTGGTTGGTTACAAGCATTTGAGTATTTGCAAGCCTTAACCTTCACCTTATAAAGCATAAACTAAGGTTATACAAATTCCTTAACCATATCAAAACAGTGAACTAAGAACAGCTAAAAAAATTAAAATAAAAACTGCAACAGCACTGAGCAGAGTCCCAGTGAACAGCACCTCCAAGTTATTTATCGTTGTAAACCCTAAAAGAAGCAGAATCAAAATTAAACCTTGAAATTCCCAAATTGGGGAAAGTGGAGGAGCTAGGTCACTAACCTTGAGATTCAAGGGCGAGATTTCTCTTTGTCAGAGGAGGAAGAAGAAGCGTCGTCAGAGCGGAAAGTGAGGAGAGGGTTTTGGCCCTTGATGGCCCAACCGAGAGCAAAGAAGGCGACGCCGGCGAGCAAGGCGGTGCCCCAGGCGTGAGAGTACCACTTGCTGTATTCTCTGGCGGCAAACTTCCACTGATCCTTGAGCGTGGTGGGATCAGGGTTCACCGTCTCCGGTGGATTCACATGAATCTTGTGGTTGTGCCCTGAATACTTGCTTGAAGAACCATTGTTATTCCCACTTCCATTTGAGGAAGAAGGTGGAACTGGGTATTGCTTTTTTGGAGGATCACTTTCTCCCATTCTTCTTCTTCTTCTTCTTCAATCGCCCAACAAGCGAAGAATTAAAGAGCTTTATCTTCACAACATATTTATATGCCACGTTTCATTAAATCCAATACATGTGGACCCCACTTTTCATAATCGTCTTCTCGAATGTCTTTTGAAGAGTTTGATATTATATCTCCTTTTTCATACATGTTGCTCAAGTTTGAATTTGGAATTACATATTTAAACAACTCAAGTCAAGGAATGTAGTTATAAAAAGTGATTTTATTAACCTGTATTTAGCATATTAGAGAAGTGATTACAAAAAATAAATCACTTAGTGATGTTTTTGGATTGAGATTGGATAAATTTTGAACTTTATTTTTATATAATTGATTTTGGATAGAAGCGCACGTGGAAATGGAGAGAGAGTTGGCATTCAAAACTATACTTACATTTAAAATTACAATCATTTAATAAAAACAAAACTATTTTCAAGAGTCAAGACCACAAGTCTACAAACACACACATATATAAAGATGTTTGAAATTCTCCCCTTGTGGTACTGGTATCTCATAATAATGGACACACCAAACCTCAGTGATTGCATGTGAAGAGAGAAAATAGACACACAGAAAAGAAAAATAAATATACTAAGACTCATTGAGGTTCTATCTTTGCTGTTGGGAAAGTTCCAGTATAGCTAAAATCTTCATTGCCATAAGGGAGTTTGAGATTTTCCCCCTTTGGCACCTCATAACTTTCTGTTGTGGAAGCTGATTCAGCATTGGGGTTCAAACCAGCAAGCTGGATTATGTTCTCAATCTCTTTCACAACCTCAGCCATAGAAGGCCTCTCAGATGCATATTCTTTCACACACCTCATTGCCACTTCAACATACTTCTCTAACCCCTTTGGGCTTGTGCTTTGGATTATGGTTGGATCAACAATAGATTGAAGATTGTATAAGTCTTTTGATGTATCCATTACCCTCATTACCTCTCTCACAATATACTTCCCTTGCTCTATTGGCCTTTTTGCTGTTACTAACTCAAGCATTACCACTCCAAAGCTATATACATCACTCTTTTCAGTCAATTGCTGGCTCATGTAATATTCAGGATCCAAGTATCCCTATCAGAAGAAAAGGTAATAACCAATCAAAATCAGCTTAAAGTTAGTATCATTTTTAATAAAAGGTGTATGATTCTTCTTACCATTGTCCCTTTGACTTGAGTAGTGACATGGCCTCTTTCACTATCAACAAGAAGTTTTGAGAGACCAAAATCAGCAACTTTTGCATTAAGGTGGCTATCAAGTAGGATATTGCTTGATTTTATGTCTCTGTGTATGATTGGTGGGTTAGCAAGTTCATGAAGATATGCCAGACCCCTCGCCGCGCCCAATGTGACTTTCAGCCTCCGGATCCAATCCATCGATATCCCAGACTTTCCTGCATTGACATAACAATGAGTCTATGATGCAAAATCATGGCTGATATGGAGTAGTGAAGGAATTGGAAATACCTGTAAGACTATCCATTAAGGTACCGTTTGGAATGTACTCATACACCAGCATTTGTTCACCCTTCTCAAAGCAGAAACCCACAAGACTAACAAGATTCTTATGGTGGACCCTTGAAAGAAGTTCAATCTCAGTTTTAAACTCAACAGCACCTTGCATAGATTCTTGTCCAGCTCGCTTGATGGCAACCACTTCCCCAGTAGGAAGAACACCTTGGTACACCTAGTTGATGAACAACAATTAGATCTTTCAGACAATTAAACAAGAAGAGAGTAAATCTGCAGAATATTATACCTTTCCATAGCCCCCACTTCCAATAGTATTGTTTTCTGAGAAGTTGTTGGTGTACTTCCTCAGCTCTTCGAAAGAAAACCATCGAGCTCCTTTCAACTGGGGAGCGGCTCCACTATTCGGGTTCTGTTCCCAATTTGCTGCATTTAGGATGACATTTGGATCAGTAACATTGCTTGCATTGCAAGAAACAAACTAAGCAAAACTTGCATCAGCTATCTTACCAAAAGGATTGAGTTCAGATCTTTCTGCTCTTCTTTTCTGGCGGAGGGCATACGTGCCTCCAGCGAAGGCTAATCCAAGAAACACCAAAACAGCAACTACTGAACCAACTATAACCCCAGTATGGTTTGACTTTGATTTAGGTTCTCCTATATGATGACATAAGAGTGACAGAGTGAGAGAAGAAATTAGTATATGACAGAAGAGACAGAGAAAATGTAGTTAGCATTTCTGCTTAATAATGAGACACTGAATCAATCACCTCCATAATATTCATAGTTGAGACCATTGAAGAAGTAAGGAGAGAAAAATTCCGGGGGCTTGTAAATTTGGTTACTTAGCACAAAAGCAACACTTGAAACTCCGGTTCTGTTGAAACGATCGGTTTGAGATGGGAAGACATTGAGAGTCAACTGAAAATTATTGTTTGATGAATTCCTTGTAGGATTACTCAGAGAAACTGAATCCACAGGAAGCTTTTGGGACTGAAAACTATTCAACAAAGACTTCTCAAGCTCCTTGTAATCAGTACCATTAAGGATTGTGATACTAAGAGCTCTGGAGAAGAGTGTTCCACTATAGGGATATGCACATTTACAATTTGGACTCGAAACCTGACCGGAAGCGCAGGATGGAGCGGAGCAATTGTTTAGTGGTGTTGTGTATGAAGGAGTTTGTAGAGGCAGTTGGCAGTAACTCAGTTGTTGAGATTGAGATTCATGACAAACAGGATTACCATACAACCTGCAAAAACATTACGTAATAACTGTCTCAGAGTCAAATTGAGTCTGTGATATCAATATCATAAATTGAGAATCTTACACCACTTGGAAATTGATCTTTTTGCTTCCTTGCTTGTAATCTGTTATTCCATTATTCTGCAAATCAATGAGCTGCAGACTGCTACTGTATCCATCTGTAAGATTCAATGTGCCACTCAACTGGTTGTTCCCTAGTAGCACAGTTGTCAGAGATTGCAAACTTGAAACCCATGAAGGAACATCAGAACTGTTGAAAGAATTGTTGCTCATATCCCTGCAAAAGATATTCCATAAAAAAGAATATGCAAATTAAGGTCATTATAATATGCATGTGTTTCATGATCATGGCTTCTAGATTTTACTACTTACACATAGGTGAGGCTATTCAATCCAGTAAGGTCTGGGAGAGAGCCATTCAGATTATTATTATTGGATAAATACCTGCAAAAGTATATATAGTCAATTCCTTCTCTCTGCAAAATTGATACATACATGGTGTTTTAGTTTCCTTACAGCTCACTAAGATGTCCAAGATTCTTCAAAGTTGAAGGCACTGCTCCGCTAAATCCGTTGTTATCTAAGCGCCTACGGATCAAGTGAGGGAAAAGACATCAATATAGAGAAAATCCAAACAAGTTCAGAGAAACCAACTGGTGAACAAGAGACTTACACCACCTCCAATGTGCTCACTTGACCAAGGGAGCTGGGAATACTACCCTGCAGTTGATTGTTGTCGAAAAGCCTGAGATAAAAAGCATGCAAGGGTGGATAAAATTGAAGACAAAACTATTTGGAAATTGAAATATTGTGCTGTCAAAAGGTACTATAAGATGTAATGAAGCTTACACATGTTTTAGTTCCATACTGGAATTGAATAGGCTTTCCGGTAATGGACCGGTGAGCTTATTGTTCCCCATATGACTGCAAAAACCGCAAATATTATCTTAGATGATCATCAACAATATCAACTGAAAAGTGATGTAATGAACGTTGACATACAAGTGTTGAGCCTGAAGTAGCAGGTCAAGTCCTGGTCTTCCTTTGTTATCAGAAACAGGAATTTGTCCTCCAAGTTGATTATCAGAAAGATCAAGCCAATTGAGACTAGATAGATTGCCAATGGAGCGCGGAATGCTTCCGTTGAACCGATTCATATTAAGTGCTCTATACAACAGTGCAATATCTGGTAAGTTAATCTTAGCACAAACTATAAACACTGATACGATTAGTTGCTAATATAGAAGTTCTTACAGAAAGGTTAGTTGCTTCAAAGCTCCAATAGAGTCTGGTATAGGACCAGAGAGACCACAACCAACCAATGCGCTGGCGAACAATAAGAGAAGTAACTTACAAAAGAAGCATACTAGATAGAAGAAATTCATTTTATTCTCAAATATGATCGTGCTAATTAAACTGCTTTCCTTACAGGGATTTTAGCTTCTTCAAACTCCCAATTTCTTGTGGAATTGTTCCTGTCAAGCCAGGGTTGTAAGAAAGATCCCTACAAGTTTAGAAACATTTAAGAACTTGAGGATTTAGGGAATTCATATAAGTGTTAACCACACTGAATCTTTATAATGAATATGAGAAATAGAGAATTGAATTACAATGTGTCTAGCTCAGTTAATTGCTTGATTGCTGAAGATAGTTGACCTTCCAAATTCATGCCTAACAGTTTCCTGAAAAATAAAAAACATTGTTTTCAAACTTAGTTTTTGAAAAGTATAATTTGCGAAACAATCTTTCATGTCAATTTGAGGACTAACAATTCTGTGATCCTTGAATTGGAGCAACGAATTCCTTCCCAATTAGTGCTACAAGGATCTGTTCCCACCCAATTTGGTGGTCTGTTAGTCCAGAATCCTGTAAAAGCTGCTAAGCCATTATCTGAAGCAACACAATTGACATAAACAAAATTTGTTAAAAAAAAAACTAAATAAATACAAGACTACAATCTCACACAAAATCTCTAATGTTGTAGCATCCCAAGAAAATGGCAAGAGTTCATGCTATTTTATATAGATATCAGAAAGGTAAGATATCAAAAAGGGTTGAGATGAACTTACAGTCTTGGCTGTTTGTTTGTGCTGCTACAAGCAGAACTTGAATAAGAAGCATCAGCAGAAGAAACAACTTGTGGTGTTGTTCCATCATCTATGATGAATGGAAAAATCTAATCAAACCTTTAATTTTTGTTGTTTCAAATGGAAGCAAGACAATAAGGATCACTGAATAAAGCAGAATCTCTTAAGCAAGAATAATGAAGCAGTAGAAATGATTGAGATAAATTGAATAGAGAAAGGTAGACGCGTTCTTCTTGATGGCTAACTAATACATTTTACTCAGTCAACGGATCTTCCATGTAAAATTTCAATGTTTGAGAATGTTATATAAATAAGAAAGTAATTAAGAAGACAAAGATAAAAATTGTTCCATGATGGCCACTAACCATATATATATAGATATATCTTTAATTGAGATGGCTAATTAAGATCAACTTCTGATAGAGTCATTGTTTCTTAATTCTTACCCTGAAATGTTCAAAAGAATAATAAGAAATACATCAAGTGTTTGAATAAGCAAGATAATTTAATTTCTATTGGTGCTCTTTCAATCATGATGCAAGATGCAATTGGTAGTTACATATTAAAGTCAAATAATTATTGAATATAGATTGAGGATATAAACTAGAGGTGATGATGAAGAAGGTGCACTCCCTCACTCTCATTTTTAGTTGGAGCTAAATTGGCAGCTGAATAATACTATAAGATTAAGGCCCACCTTGTTCAAGTTTAGTGGCCTTATACTATATGACAATTTTATTAACATCTACTTTGCCGTCCAATATCATAGTCATTACCCAAACATTTGTGTTATTTGTATACCTAAACTTATTGCATACATGCAATTCAATTTTTTGTTTCCCCCATATCACGAACTCGACAGGTAGAGGACTAATCTGTTTAAAGATTTGTTATTGGTTAATGAGTTACTGAATTCACAAGGTGGGATCCGAATCAGAATTACAGTATTAGTATTAGTATTAGAATCAGAATTACGATAAAATTTAAATAAAAATGTGGGGTAGAGTATACCAAGAGATAGGGTTTAAAGGATATTTCGCTAATAATATTTTGTTAGTTTCAAATAGCCTTGGGGCACAACTAAGCACACGCATTGAACAAGAATAAACAAGATTTATTTTATTTTATTTTGGTGTTGTATTTTATTTAGAGAGAAAAGATGTGACGATTTGTATAGTTGTTTAGACAGGCTTGAAGCAGCTTGTGATCTTTGTATTTGAGCAAAGTGGAGCGGCAACCGAAGAATAAAAGTTTTGTACTAAACCAAAAAGCAAAGAAACAAAAATGTTTAAATGAAAATATAGCATCCTCTTCTATTTCTTAATTACTAGAGGAGAAAAAATTATGATGAATATTTAAATTTTAAATAAATAGAAAAGTCATTGCAACGTCAAATTAGAGGAGAGTTGCTACTTCACGGAAGAAAATTATTAAGATAAAGAAAACCATTGCATTAGGGTGGCATATACTATTGCATGTTGTATTCTTAGCTTTACGTAAGGCTGTGTTTTTTTTTTTTTTTTAATTTGTAGTGGTAAAATCTATAACAAATTTATTTACATTATAATTATATAAAAAATGAACATGTAAATATATATGTTACAAGTGTGTGGATAATATTCTAATAATAACACAATTAATAATTTATGAGGATGGGTATTATGGGTCTCTCTCTGTCTCTGTCTCTGTCTCTTGCCATGCCTACGGCAACTTGCATAAATTTATATTCAAATGATGTTGGAGAAAGGAGTTGGTCAAACCCACCAATATAATGATTATATAAAAATATCTAAAAAAATATCTTAACGTTTTTTTGGTTCATATATAAGATGTGATTAAGGGGTCAAATTAGACAATTCCATCCGTTGATCAGTTAACCAGCCTAGAATATAGAACAAGTCATGTTCATTATTAATCAACCTACAGAAGTAGTCCCATTCAATAATCTTAGTATTTTTACTCTAGGCTATTTTGAATGAATGACTCCTTAAATTTCACTTAATTAAGAAAGTCTTTTTATTATTATTTATTTACTGGTTTACAAGTTTGATTTATTCATAATATAAGTGTTTTTTTAATAGTGTTATTATCATTCATGTATTGTCATGTGCTGCAAATACCCAATCCCCACATTTTGATTAGTATTATTATTATATACAAAAAAGTCAATAATACAAACGCAATCATACTTTTGAATTTCATAGATAAATCTTTGATAAAAATATTTTCAGTTGATGGTTGAGATAAAAACTTTGAACAAAGTAGTTTACACATGAAAATCCGTCTCAATCCCAGAAAAAAGAATAAGAAGCATTATTATGACTTATGAGCATTAATTACATAAATGTCAACTCATCAATATATGAAGAAAAAACTGGAAAAGTATATATATGTGTGTTCTGCAATTTCTACACTTCTACTTGAACCAATAATTGAAGGAAGAAAATTGGCAAGACCTAATTTGAATTTCAATAATGGAAGATGAGAAATAAAAGAGAAGATAAGTTGGTAGGTAGTGATGCAGTTAAGACTTGTAATAAATACTCCATTCATATGGCACATGGATTAAAGAGACATAATTTGGTGCTGATGTATAATAATCTGTCCATGTTCTTTTTTATCCCTTCTTTTTTTGGTTTGATATTAAATTGATGTTGACTGAAGTGGAATCACAACACCCAACTTGTAGTATAACTCATTTTTGCTGCAATATGCATTCTTTTTTATAAAATTGAACTAAGAAGGAACATATGCAGCCAGTCAAAAAACAGGATGATGTGATAAAACAGCATGACAAGTTATCACATCAGCAAGTGAAAAAAGAATTTCATAATAAGTTATCACATAAGATAATTATTAGTTATATCATGTCACATAGTTTAATTAAATGATCATGTTTAGGTCAAGTAGTATGCTTTCAAATGAACAATCAACAAAAAGTTATAGACTATATTCTTTGAGATTGAGTTGTAGACTACTATGTATGCCCTAATGATTAATGAACTATATTCTTGATTCTAAGGTTCACTTATGATTTTCAACTTTCTATGAATGTGTGAAGTGTGAACTAAGTTTTCACTTGCCGGCCTTAGTTTTTTCCGCCGGCTTAGCCAACTTTCATGTCGTTATTATCCTTTATCCTTACAATACAACTCTATAATAATTAATAAATAATACCACAACCTTGCGAGTGTTAAGTGTATCACAAACAAATGGCAGTTTACAGAGTAAGTAAATACCCTATTATAGTTTAAATTGGATGGATGGGATAAATGAGACATGAAACAAGTGCCTAAACTATTCTTGTATTATTCGCCTCTTAGAGTTTAGGTATTTACGTCATTCCCATATTGAGTTATGATATATTCTTAGGTATCATTGTAGCAACAAGCAAGTAATGGATTTACTCAAGAGGTTTCCTTAGCAGTAATTAGTCATTAGGCTAAAATCTTTGTTGGTCATTTTCCAAACATGGATGAAACCAGTGGTTGTTAAACAGGTCATCATACCTAAACAACTACAAGATATTAGGGGATGCTCCATGTTTATGTACTAGTGTATGATTATAACGCATTATCACTTAATCAGAAGTTACTCAAAGTGGTGAAAATAGGTTACGTGGTTAGTTTTGGGCTTAGTCACGAAAGAACTAAAAATGAAATAATTTTTGGTGATTAAGTGATTTTGAAACTTGGGCTATTTCAGCTAAACAAACATGCATGGTCCAACCATATAACAAAATTAAAATGCAAAGGTAGAGGACATGGAGGATACTGAAGGCAGGGAGAAAGAGAAATATTTTCCCTTGGCTTGATTTAGGGAAACCCGTTTATATAAGAATAATTATGAATGTTTCAAGCCAAATAATTGCATTACATGTTAACAACTTGGAATGGTTATCTCCATTAAAAACTTGTATTGTAATGTAGTGAGAGCACAGATTCCTCCTACTAATTGGAGTAAAACCAGGCCACACAGCATTCTCCACGGAATTCACTTGCGTGCTTCGGCTTTCTTCTGCTCTTTGGCTGAAACAGATTGAACCATCAGTTCAACGAATTCGGAATCACAAGTGTCGGCAAAACAAACAGTAATTAAAAGCTTACCAGCTTTCTCTTCTTCTCTCTTCTTAGCTGCTTCCGCCCTTTGCTGACGTATAAGAGCTAAGCGTTCTGCATGCCAAAGAGAGAAGCATTAATCATATGTACTTAAATGTGATTATGATTTCTCCCAGCAAAACATACCTATTTCAGTTAAACTACTCTAGCATACTCCAATAATCAAAACTTTTACATAAGCAACCATATCAAACATAAGGGAATGAGGAGCAAGAAAAATGTGTATGCAACTAGAGAAACTATTTAAAGAGCTATAGAGGTACCTAAATCTTTCTTTGCTTGTTCTGTTTTCCCTTGCTCTTGCAGTCGCATGTAGCGCTCATGAGCTCTCTGTTTCTCTAGCTCCTCCCTGCAAAAAGGTGAGAAATTTTATAGATATAAAAAAAAACTTCACAACTTCCACCAATAAGCAAAAAGCAATTACACAAATAGAAAGTTCAGATCTCCTTTAACAATCCTGAAGCAAATGAATAATAACAAACCTTTCACGCCTTGAAAGCTCAGTAGTTTTTCCAACCTGCACCGATGGGAAAAACATTGGCATTATACTTACCATAAAAATAATTATAATAAGATGTCGGTGTAAATATGAAAATGGAAAGTTGAACTTACATCAACATCTCTAGCTTTCAAGCTCTTAGGCTTTACCAAGTTAGGATTTTCAATCTCAATAATCCCTTGAGTTCCTTTACTCTTCTGCATACATTATATGGAAACAGGACAGTCAATTTCATATTGATGAGGGCATACTGCAGAAGCAAACAAAACAGACACAAAAAAGTGATCAATTCAGGTTAATGTATATAGTAGTATATTAACTGTAGCTTCTTCTTCGGATTCTTCCACAGATTCATCCTCAGACACTTCCTCGGGTTCTTCTTCATGCTCAGCTTCTTTCTGATACAGTCATCAAGAAAATCATCAGGTTAATAAAATTTGATTTGCAAAAGATATCAAGAAATTGGAAACAACTTAATTATAACCGTGTACAATTGTACATTGTCATTCCTTAAAAACAAATCACCATAGGTACTCCAAATTGACAAAATTATTCTGTCTAAAGTGATCGCATGGTGCGAACTTGAGAGAAAAGGGAAAAAGAGGGGGGAGGGGAAAGGGTGCAGAAGAATACCTGTCTAAAAGTTCGAGGACGGTTAGAGGTTCCAGCAACTGCAGCAGTCAAATGAAATAGAGTTCTCAGAAGTATTTTTTTATGAAATTAAGAAATATCTCTTCTGTTTCATCTATTTAAAGTGGGAGAGGAAAGAAGTATTGCTGTCATAATCCGTCTTGTTATTTTAAATTTTTAACTTTTAATACAGCTCAGGTTCGCATTTAGAGAATTGGGTTATAATTTAACCAATTGTACACCAATAAAGTATAAATCATAACAAACTAACAAGAATTCAATCGCCCAATATGTACATATATACCTCAACTCAATTGATCAGCCAAAACTGACTGAACCTGAATACCTGAATTAGTCTTCTAAAACTTAAAAGGATAAAGGGCTGATAAAGGAAAATCATTATAGAAGCTTTTCCCTACATTTCTGTCGCCAATACTACAAAAAGAGTAAAAATTGTAGGATCTATTACCACTTTCCAGAACAAGTTCTTAGTTCCTACATGATTTATCAGTTTCACATTGTCACATAAATAATCTAGGAAAGACCTAAACAACAATCTAAATCAATTCTCCCCCAACATAGTCAAATTTTGAAATGGTTAACAAATCTCAGAAGGAAAACCAAAATGTGTTAAAACCCGGAAACAAGACATACATAGACTTATATAGAGTCTAGCAACGAGGCAATTTTGCCTTCAAGGTAGCC
Source organism: Stylosanthes scabra (assembly GCA_036250425.1). Lineage (NCBI taxonomy): Eukaryota > Viridiplantae > Streptophyta > Magnoliopsida > Fabales > Fabaceae > Stylosanthes > Stylosanthes scabra. The sequence goes on from JASCZI010090730.1 coordinate 37,939, forward strand.
CAAGTAGAAACCCACCACAATCATAGGCCAAAAATGTGACAATCTCAGCAACAATACACAGTCATTAATCTTCCATTTTCATCACAAATTATAACATTTTTTCATATATATCCAGGCTCATAACTCATAACTAATGCCTATTTCATCTATAGTGCAGCTAGTAGCTTCAGACAAGAGAATTAACAACACATAACAGATATAACCGCTAATTTGAATTTCATTCAAATCAAGAGTAAATTCATTAATTCTCTAACTTCACATTATTTCCAGATCCAACTAAATAACAACTTTGCTCAAAATCACAATTTGCAACCAGCTGAATAGAAAGGTTTGAGAATTGTGCTTACGCATATCTTCCGGCGTCGAGAACTGCCGGCGGCCGGTGGGCTTGCTCTTGTATTTTCCCCTTCCCATCGCAATTCCAATTCAATAATACCAATCACACACACACACAAACACTACGATCAGATTAGAATAATGCTCCTCTTCTTCTGCAACAACCGCTTACAATCAAATAGAATAGAATGCTCGAACCAAAAAGGGGATGCACTTTCTTTCACTTTATTCCAAATTCCAATCTTTTCTTCTTTTTTTTTTTTGATTGTCAAAAACCCTACTCCATTACAATTTTCTGTGAATCGAATTCGGAATCTGCATTTCCAATTTTCAATTTTTTTTATTCTTTTGCGTCATCTTTTTTTATTTTTCGGGTTATTTTTTTCTAAACTTAAATGGGCCCTTAAATGGTCCCATGAGGCCCAAATTATCTCCAAGGTATGAACGACGCCGTATGGTGTCTAAGACCTAAACACCTGTTCTTCGTCTTCTATGTCGGTAATTGCAGAGTGAGGAACATAGAATTCAATCTAATTTCAGTGTTGCAGGCTTGCAGCGACCACCCTCTTAGGTAAGCCTCGTCATTTCTTTCAATTTAGTATTTTTCTCTATCTCTATTTTTTTTTCTCCAGCTGCTAGAATGAGTTTGGTTTTGCTTTTATGAGTTGCTTGTTGCAAGTTCCGCTTTTTATTTTCAATTCCTGAAATTTATGCATTGCTCTTGTGCTGATGCATTATTGGTCTTGTGGTTTCTGAATTTTAAGGCAAGCCTTATTGGTTTTGGGTGGTGATAGGATGTTCAGAAATGAAATTCTATTTAGCGTACCAAGTGTTTGATGAAATGTGTGTATGGTGTGCACGTTGTTGATAAGCTTGGTTGCATTGAAAATTGGCAGGAGATGAAGAAGGGAGTGCACCCACAGAAGCAATGGATGACCTATGTTACACAAACGGGTAGATTGATGCATGTCATGATGACAAAGATACACCCTGTTGGCAAAGTTTACCACTTCCGAGCAAGGCGTCAAATGGCCGAGAGTTTGGGGCAGATTGCCAAGTTCCGACGTCGTTTTGGGCTAGAAAATCCGGAAACCACTCCAAAAAAATGAAGTGCTCAACAACCAGAGGGAGGGGAGTTTTTTTGCCTTCATATTTAATACTAGTTCATGGAGAATAACAATGTATTTGATGATTCTCTTAATCTGGCTTTTGTAGTGTTCATTATATATTTCTATGTTAAAACTGCAGAAATATTTCATTTTTCAGTTAATACCAAGTGGTGTTTCATGAGTAGTGTATTTTATTTTTCAGCATACACTGATATTCATTATCTACCTTTGAGGCCTTTCATTTTACAAGGAAACACACTATCCAATATTTGAGATATGAGAAAAGTAGAATATTATTACATTTATGGCACGGGATAAACTTCTCAACAGCAGAATCTGGTTTTAGTGAACTATCTAGTCATATTCAACTTGTACCCCTAATAATCACATTCATTTTTGTGATTACCCATAATATGTATTCCCAGCTCATAAGTAAATGCTATTTATTCGACTAGTTGCTTTCGATATTTTTGATAATGTCTAAATCAGGATTTGAGCAGACTATGCAGCTTCTGAACCAAACCATCCAAGTATTTGTTTTCGAGCCCCTTGCTGAGCAGGAACTCCCTCCATTTGCCATGGTTCTTTCTCACAACTTGACCCACTTCACTATTAGTCTCCATTACAGATCTTACAGCCTTGCACACAGCTTGCCTAGTAAAGAGTCCATCTTCACTTTTCTGAACCTCAACTCCTACTTTCAATTCTTCGCTCATTATTCTTGCATTAATAAATTGATCTCCTTTGTGAGGGAGCAGTACCATTTGGCAATCATTTACCATGGCCTCTGTTAATGATCCATAACCACAATGAGTTACAAAGCAACCCACAGATGGGTGGCGCAAGATCAATTGCTGTTGAACCCAGTCTCCGTGAACCACTCCCCTTCTCTTTGTTCTCTCAGTAAATCCTTCAGGCAAAGCAGACTTCACTGTTTCTGCTCCGGTTGGGGGTCTTAAGGCAGCTAGAAAAGGCATTCCTGTAAGTTCAAAACCTAATAACAGTTCCTCAAACAGGTAACTACTCAAAATGTATTCACTTCCAAAAGCACAGAAAACCACTGTTTTGGGTTTGAAACTTCCTAGCCAAGTCACCCATTTTTCTTCTAAACTGGTTATTGGTGGGTTTGGCAAAACCGGCCCTGCGAGGAACACTTGTTTCCTCATTTGCATTTCAAGATAATCACAATAAGGACCTTCCATTTCTCTGCAAGTTTTGAAAATGACAGCATCACAGCTAGTCAAAGATATAATTTGGCGCTCCAAAAATGAAATGCCTTTGCCGTGACTCTTTACAGTGATAGCAGCTACTTCTCTTGCTTCATAAGGTTGTAGCCTCATGGCTGATGCAGGAAAGCTTGGTGGAGGGTACAGCAGATCAGTTGCTGTTAGTGTCTTTTCATGGAGTTTTCTCTCTGGGCTTATCACATATCCCACAACGGCAGGGCTAGTTGTGCAGTAGTTTACAGCCTTAATGCCTAACCGACATGCCAACGCAGGTAACCAATATGTGAAATCAAAGAATACCATATGGGGTCTAAGCTCTCTCAGAAAAATTTCAATGTCAGGCTCAGTGAGATCCATTGCTGTCATGAGAAGAGAATACATCGAGAAAGGAAGGTCTACAGTTGTTTCAGAGCCAGTAGGGAGGCCATCGACATCTGGTACGGTTATTGGGATGAAGGAGATGAGATCTGGGTGGAGATTGAAATGCTCCAGTTTGGGTATGGTATGTCTAGGCATGAGAAAAGAAATTCTGTTGCCTCTCTCAGCAAGTTTGTTGGATAAGTGAAGGTATGGTGTAAGATGGCCAAAGGCAAACCATGGATACATTGCAACATGAAATGAAGTGGTGGTATCCATTGTTGACAGAAGGAATTGAGGTGAAGAATGTGATACTTCAAAGTTATGTAAAACAGAGCTCAAAAAGTGTGGATTAGAATATGGCTTCATGCTCTTCTCATTCTAAAAAATAAAAACGGTTTAGAAAGTCATGTGGCTCGTGAGTGCTATCTCCCGGTAACCTATATAATCAGGTAGGAATGCTTTCTACTTTATACTTTCTTCATATTGATTCTTGTTGCGTATACAAAACTAGCAATAAGGATATACTCACTTGTGACTTGTGACGTGTTAACGGATACCAAATCTCTTTAACGCTAATTATTCCAAAGAAATTTAAAAAAAAAAAAAAAAATAGTTGTAAACAGAACATAAGTAAAATATACTTGGCTGAATAAACTTGTGTATCATTGCAGTTTATAAGTAAAATAAGCACATTAGGAAG
>JASCZI010090730.1:50785-63334 GCA_036250425.1 Stylosanthes scabra
AAAGCTGCTGTTGGATCTGTTAATGATGAGTCTGGTCCCTGGAAAAGAGAGGGAAGAAAAAGAATGGGAGAAGCTCTTCTTGGAAGCTGGATTCAGTCACTATAAGATTACTCCCATCTTTGGCATGAGGTCTCTTATTGAAATCTTTCCTTAGTTAATCTTAAATATGTAATTAATCTCTGCTTTCAGGAGCAGAGACAGTGATTATTTATGCTTTGCTTTCATGTTCTGCCTCTCTTGATTTTTATGTAAAGAACTTTCTTCCTTAAAAAGTGAGAATTCTGGTATCTGTGGTTGTATGTGTTTGCTTGCTGCCATGTATGGCTATCAAAGTATCAACTATGTTGTTTGAGGATTCTTACTTTTGCATTAATCCTCTCCTTATTGTTACTCTGTAAAATTTAATAATCATTTATACCCAATTTTATTTAATTTATTTCATCTCTTTCTACTTTTAGATTAATAAGTTTCACAACAGACACAAAATATAAAATACAAATAGGAAATAATATGGATAAAAGCGAAGGATAAAAATTATAGAAAGAGAAGGGATTAATTACACAAATAACTCACAAAAATATAAGTATATATAACACTATCCTTCTGATAACACATGTACACAAACTCATAAAATAGAAAGAGAAAATTTCTTATTACATAATTTTATTCAAAATAGTCATGGCGCTCATAACTTGTATACTACGCAAATCAAACAACCTTTGAAAGAAATACACAATAAAATCTTCTAATGTTTATTTAGAGTTAAGGATTAAATTGGTCTCTGAAATTTGCGACTACGATCAAATTGGCTCCCGAAATTTAAATGTTATCAAATTGGCTTTTCATTTTTACAATTGTGACTCACATTGGCCCTTTTAAGGTTGTCCATAAAAAAAACGCTGATGTGGCCATTAATTATTCATGTTGAACTCTAATAACACAATGTCGTCATCTGTTCGCGTCATCATAGTATCAAAATGACATCGTTTAAAGCCGAAGCAAGTTAAAATCTTTCTCACACAACACATTGAAAGATAGATTTTAACTTTTTTCACTCTCAAATGACGATATTTTGGTACTTTGTTGGCACAAACATATTGCGACGTCATTTTATTAGAGTTCGGCATGGATAATTAACTGTCAAATCAACGTTTTTTTAACGAACAACCTTAAAAGAGTCAATATGAGTCATATTCATAAAAATAGAAGATCAATTTGATAATATTTAAATTTCGAAGGTCAATTTAATTGTAGACCCAAATTTCAGAGCCAATCTGATATTTAACTCTAACCTACTAAGTTTGCTCTAAATTTTAATATGTGTAGGAACGTGCGGATTTGCTTCATTCTTTGACTAATCAAAACTTTAAGATGATTATTCTTTGGCTTTCTCAAACTTCGATCGAACTCTTCAAGGTTTTCATAGTTAAGGTTATTAATTGGCTGCCTCCGACAAAATGACACTTATTAACAATTTCTCGTACATTAAATTCAGCATTAAAATAATTCTTAAATTTTTGTATAAAGATGTGTGGTACAGCATTCTCGTATTATAATATCAAAAGTAAACTCTCTTCCTAGCTTTTTCCAAAAGAAAGCTATCTGCATGGTGGTGTGTAGTGTAGCTTTCCTTTTAATTTCAACACCCGCCACCTTTCTATGTATTTCGATTTATAGCACATCACATTTTGATGAACTAATTTTGAAATCTAGTTTTACTTTTTATCTTATATTGATGAAATTTTCTGCTACAATTAAATCCTGATGCGACTTTAACAAAATAAACGCAATACAATCTGAGATATCACAGCTTGAATATACCACTTTGTTTTGAGTGGACACTTACTTAGGTACTTCAACTGTTTGTTTGTTATTTTTTGGTAGAAGGGTATCCTAAACCCGACAAACTTAGACTAATTCCTTATGCCGTATCGAGTACACCTTTCAAGGAGTTTGACGTGATCATATCCATATAAATGGCTTGAAGTTTTGTATTTGTTACTTAGCAATAAAAATATTTTTATCTATTTAAATTTTTTGAACGATTAATATATACTAGCCTCTGGAAAAGTTTTTATTAGCCTGGTAATTTAAAATTAATATTCTAATTACTTAATATGAATAATTAGGAATTTATTTTTCCTTGGTTAAAAGTCAAGATGACAATATTGCATCTATACCTTGGAGTAGTGGTTAAAACTTAAGAGTTAAAAGTCAAGATGATAAAATGACAGAAGTGGATCCAATAGAAGTATAAGATGTTATTAATGCCAGCCTAACTGATTGACTTCTGTTGGGTATTTTATGTAAGAACAGTTGATTAGGTTTTAAGACACGATTGAATCGTTATTTTTAGAGAAATATTTGTCTACTCCCTTAAGATAAATAAAATCTATAAATTTTTTATTTAATAATAATAAAAAAATTTACTCTCTTAAACAAGTAAATTTAATAACACACTTACACTATTTAATTGTTATATTAGCATATAGCTTTGATGGATCAGCAAGGAATATTTATACTTATACAGTTATACTATTGCATGTCAATTTATTCATCTTACATGTCATACACTGAAAGTTCATAATTCTTTAAAAATATTGTGACTATTCAATGCATACATACATGATCGTTTGAGACCAAAGATCATCACCCTTTAGATTTCAACGGTACAATTGAATATACATGACTTTTAATCCAAATGATCAATGTTTTGCATTAAAGGTTACTAACCGTTTTAATAAATTAATATTAATAATAATATTAATTATTTAAATTATAAATATCCTTCGTCATCACGCCACAATGCTACCAACTCAATCAAAGGCCACTGGATCGGAGATGTCATTCTAAAAAAAAAGTTTAGGGAGTTCATAATTTTTTAGTAAATAAGTGGCCAATAGATTTTTTCCTTCTTTTTTCTTTCCTCTTTTGCCACCTATTATTTTCCTAATTACACTTATGAACTTTCTATTAGTGCCCTAATATTAGTTCCGTAACATTACTCTTTCAAAAAACATACATAGAGCCCAATAGTAGCTTTCTCTTTAATTTGAACACTCGCCGCCTTCTATTTATTTGTATTTAAGGCACATCCCAATTTATAATAATGGTATCATATCTTAAAGAGATAAATTTAATTTTAGTGCATGAGATTCGCGAATTGTATTAAATTCTAATCGTATTATTTTAATTCTCAAGATTGAAAATATTGTATCAAATTGGTTTTGAACTCCTCTTCGGTCTAATTCTTATAAATTTTGTGAGAGACGTGATGGCTGCCTTAAATGTTGAACAACATAAAACGACGTAATTTTATTTATAACGTTAAATGATTATTAAAAAGAGTAATGTTACGGAACCAATGTTAGGGGACTAATAGGGAGCGAATGAGTGTAATTAGGGAAATAATAGGTGGTAAAAGAGGAGAGAGAAATAAAAGAAAAAAGCTTATTGGCCACTTATTGGCTAACAAATTATGGGTTTTCTAAACTTTCTCTTATTAAAAATGATTTATATATCTACTATCTAATCTTTTATTAACTCTTCCATTTATGCTTCTTAGGTATTAAATAAATGAGTAATGTTACGAAACCAATATTAGGGGACTAATAGGGAGCCAATGAATGTAATTAGGGAAATAATATATGGTAAAAGAGGAGTGAGAAAAGAAGGAAAAAGCTTATTGGCCACTTATTGGCTAACAAATTATAAGTTCCCTAAACTTTCTCTAAATAATATTGTTTTAATAATTATTGAGCATCATAAATGAAGAGACATCATTTTATATTATCTAATATGCAAAGTAATTATCACGTCACTCACGAAATTAATCAAAATTATATTGAAAAGAGAATAAAAACCAATTTAATGTAATTTTTTAAATTTTAAAGACTAAAATAGTGGAATTGAAGTCTTATGTACCATTATCGTACAACTCGCAATCCGAGGACCAAATGAAATTTATCTCATATTTAAAACCTTTTACTTTTTATGTTATATGGATGAAAGTTTCTGGTACAATTAAATCCTGATGCGACTTTAACAAAACAAACGCAATACACGTGCCATTCATACACATATATTTATACAATCGATCCATATGCCACTCACTAAACCTCATCTTTTACTTTCGAGTGAACAATAATGGATATCAACAAACTAGTACAGGGAGGAGCTGATGAAGTAGAGTTGCTGTTTGAGGCTCAGACCCATTTGTACAAATATACGTATCATTTCCTTGGTTCTTTGTGCCTCAAAACTGCAATCCAGTTGGGAATACCTGACATAATCCATAAGCATGGCAAACCTATCACTATATCTGAGTTAGTCTTGGCACTTAACATTGACTCTAACAAATCCACTTACCTATACAGGCTCATGCGCCTCTTGGTGCATGCTGGCATCTTTTCTAAAACCAAGGTTGATGAACAAGTGGGGTATGATCTCACACTTTCTTCTACTCTCCTCCTCAAAGAAAGTTTTCCAACTTTGCTTCCTCATGTTTGGGCAATGTTTCATCCTGCTATGCTTCACTCTCCTGAGTTCTTAGCAGAATGGTTTCACAGCAGCAGTGACCTCACTCCATTCCACACTGCAAATGGCATGAGTAATTGGGACTATATGAGCCAAAACAGAGAATTTAATGACCTCTTCACTGAAGCAATGATTAGTGATTCAGGGATGATGAAGTTGGTTATCAAAGATTTGAAGTCTGTTTTTGAAAGACTGAATTCCATGGTTGATGTTGGAGGAAGCAAAGGAGGTATGGCTAGGTTGATTTCTGAGTCACTTCCTGGCTTGCAGTGCACGGTTCTTGATCTTCCACATGTGGTTCAAAACTTGCAAGATACCAACAACCTGAAATTTGTTGCAGGTGACATGTTTCAGGTTATTCCTCCTGCTGATGCCATTCTTCTTAAGGTATGCCAAAGCACAAAGGTTATAGTTATTCTTTTTTATAATTAATCTATGTGTGCCACTATATAATTCTTGTCTTTTTTTATTTTGATTTTTGTGTTGACTGTTGAGGTACATTATTTATATGCTATAAGTAACTGTTTTTGTGCCATCGTACGTTATATTCATGTATTTTATGAATTTTTCTATACTGATATTTTGTATTATAAATAGGATGTATGAAAGGGTACAATAATACTTGTAGCATTGCTGTTTTTTTTAAATGTGTATATATAATAAGATTGATTTTAATTTTTATGTAGCAGTAGTAGCATATCTTTGGTTTAATGTGATTATAATACGATCAATATGCACCACACATGCAGTTAGTCTTGCATAGTCTGAATGATGAAGACTGCATTAAGGTGCTGAAGAAGTGCAAGGAAGCCATCATTTCAAGCAAAGGGAAGGAAGGAAAAGTGATAATCATAGACATAGTGATCAATGAGAATGATGATGATAAGCATGAATTGGCAGAAGCAAAGCTGTATTTTGATATTTTAATGATGAGTGTAGTCCCTGGAAGGGAAAGGGAAGAGAAAGAATGGGAGAAACTCTTCTTGGAAGCTGGATTCAGTCACTATAAGATAACACCCATCTTTGGGATGAGATCACTCATTCAAGTTTATCCTTGAATTCTTAACCTTTATAAATAAAAGGCAGAGAAAGTGATCTATGATTATGAGACTATGAATCTGCTTTCTAAAAAGCATATATATATAATCGAAGTTTATAGTCAGAACCTGTTGTAATAGTTTTTCTCTCTGTGCTTTATAAATAACAATTAAACAAACCTATATAATATGCTTCAAACTTCCTGTGTTTTTGTGCAATAACGTTGTATGTGTATATATATTCCTTTCTTTCTTGTCTTCAACTCTGATCTCTTTATTATATTCCTAAATAACTAAATTTGAACAAAAACAGTATATTAAAAATCTGAGTTAGCTTGAATATACCACTTTGTTTTGAGTGGACAATTACTTAGGGAGTACAATTGTTTGCTTGTTATAAGTGGCTTGAAGTTTTGTACTTGTTACTGTGCAATGATGCTACCAGCTCAATCAAAGGCCATAGCATATCTCATTCCAACAGACATACATAGAGCATTGGCAAAGGAGCAAGGATTCAAGTTCATAGATACCCCACCAGCAAATTCAGCTTTTTGTTTTTTTTTTCACAACTACCAATCCCAACACCAATTAGACAGGAAACAATCTTTCGATTCCCCATTTTGTCCACAAGCCACGGCTCGCAAGTCATAACGCAACTTTGCATTGCTTTATTGGTTTCGAAATACCCACCTGTCACGCAATTACCAACACAAGTTAGCATACATAGACGGATAAGAGTTTCTACTTCTTCACCATCTTTTTCGAGTTCAATTCTCCATACTCCATAGAGAATGGGAATTTTTGGTCCGCTGAATATACTGGTTAAAAAAAAAAAAAATTTGTCACGCAGTTAACTTGGTGTCCTTCATCTCTTAATCTTGTTTGCCAGGTGTCACAGCTATTCAACATTTGGCCATTCTTTGCCACCTGCACTCTATCCATCACAGAACTCATCACCATATATGTATTATGTGGCAGAAAATAGAAATGCAATCCATCATCTATCATTGAACCTCATCTTTTAATTGAGTGAACAATAATGGATATCAACAAACTAGTAGAGGGAGCTAATAATGAAGAGTTGCTGTTTGGGGCTCAGACCCATTTGCACTACTATACTTTTCATTTCCTTGGTTCTTTGTGCCTCAAAACTGCAATCCAGTTGGGAATACCAGACATAATCCATAACCATGGCAACCCTATTACTATACCTGAGTTATCATTGGCACTTAACATTGACTAACAAATCTACTTATTTATACAGGCTCATGCGCTTCTTGGTTCATGCTGGATTCTTTGTTACAACCAAGATTGATGGTGGAATAATGGGGTATGATCTTACACCCTCCTCAAGGCTCCTCCTCAAGAACAATGTCCCAACACTCTCTCCTTTTGTTCAAGCAATGTTACATCATTCTATACTTCACTCTCCTGAGTTCTTAGCAGAATGGTTCCACAGCAGTGGTGATCTCACTCCATTCCACACTGCATATGGCATGAGTTTTTGGGACTATACTGGCCAAAACAAAGAGTTTAATGGGCTCTTCATTGAAGCAATGATTAGTGATTCAGGGATGGCAAAGTTGGTTATCAAAGATTTGAAGTCTGTTTTTGAAGGACTGAATTCCATGGTTGATGTTGGAGGAGGCAAAGGAGGTATGGCTAGGCTGATTTCTGAGTCAGTGCCTGGCTTGCAGTGCACGGTTCTTGATCTTCCACATGTGGTTCAAAACTTGCAAGATACCAACAACCTTAAATTTGTTGGTGGTGACATGTTTGAAGCTATTCCTCCGGCTGATGCCGTTCTTCTTAAGGTATACCCACAACATGAGCCTACCTTCTTTAGTTTAATGTGGCCACAACGCTATATGTATCACTATACACCTCATTTACTATATAGAAAATGTCAATATCAACAAAGAAAAATTCACAAAATACATTAATACAACATACGATAGCATAGAAATAGTTACGTATAACTCAGAAATAGTGTACCTCAACATATAAATCAAAATAAAAGAAGAAAACAATGAGCGTATAGAAGTGTACAGTGGTACACGTAGATTAATTATTAATTTGGTAATAATAAGTTTATGAAAAATTATAGATAACCAATAATTTTTCTAACCAACAAAACAGTCAACAAAAAATTGAACATCTATAATTACTGTTTATAGAACGTCCATAATAAAAGACATAAAACATCTGAAATCTAAAACAATCATCAACCAACTTTGTAAATTTTTAGAAACAGAACATTCAAAATCTAAAGAAATAGAACATTCAATTTAAATTGTTGGTTGACGTCGGTTGAATTTTTATTGGTTATCTACGACTGTTGTAATTTTATGTTTTACTTCCTTAAATTTGTAAATTCCTTTAAGGTTAATATAATTAATAATTAATAATATGAATAACACATATGCAGTTAGTGTTGCATTGTCTTAATGATGAAGATTGCGGCAAGGTACTGAAGAAGTGCAAAGAAGCCATTTCAAGCAAAGGGAAGGAAGGAAAAGTGATAATCATAGACATAGTGATCAATGAGAATGATGATGATAAGCATGAATTGGCAGAAGCAAAGCTGTATTTTGATATGTTAATGATGACTTTGCTCCCTGGAAGGGAGAGGGAAGAGAAAGAATGGGAGAAGCTCTTCTTAGAAGCTGGATTCAGTCACTATAAGATTACACCCATCTTTGGGACGAGATCACTCATTCAAGTTTATCCTTGAGTTCATGAATTGTTAACTTTTGGAAGAAACAACAGTTTGGTACTGAAATAAATCTTATATATATAAACTATATATTCTCCATTATATTATATAAAGTGATGCATGACTGTGCTTTCAAATATAATCGCAGTTTATGTTCAGAACCTGTTGTAATAGTTTATACATGACTCTGTTATATCGGTGTTGTATATTATATTCTTTTTTTTTTTTTTTGTCTTCAACTCTGATCTCTCTATTATATTGCTAAATAACTAAATTTGAACAAAAATAGTATAGGAAAATATTTAGGTGTTCTGGGATATCAGGTGTTCCAGTACTTTTAATCGTGATCTTGAAATGATTTTAATAATAAAATATTTTTTATTAAGATCAACGATTAAACGCAATAGAACATCTAATATCCTTGAACATTCGAAGATCCTCCAATAATATATTAGAAATCCGAGGTATCTTAGCTTGAATATACCACTTTGTTTTTAGTGCACAATTACTTAAGAAAACAAAGGGAGCATTTTTTAGTTTTACTGCATCGATCTTTAACGTTAAATGATTTTTTACCTATTTAAATATTTTGAACAATTAATATATACTAGCCTATGGAAAAGTTTATTAGGCTGGTAATTTCAAATATATATTTAGGGAGATACTCGAAGACTGGACCTTTCATTTGTCGAAGAAATAAAGACATTTAAGCTATATCACATCAACAAATTAATATTCTAATTACTTCATATGAATGGTTAGAAATTAATTATATATTTAAAATTTTTCATTTTCAATTATATATAAAACTTATCATACTTTGACGCTTAACTTCATTATTTTCGGTTTAATAAATCAAATCCAGTAACAAAGAACATTATTATTGAATGAAACCTTTATTGCCAATTTATTTTAAAAAAAAAAAAAGAAGAAAAAGTATTAAAATAAGCTGAATCCAGACATCCAGTAACTAAGTTTTCGTTGATAATGTAATTCAAACGTCAGTTGTGGTTGTGGACTACTTATTATAAGTGATCTAATTCTACTTATTATTTGACAAATACTAAATTTTAGCAAAAAAAAAAATATATTTATGACTTTATAGTATTTTGCTTTAGAATACAATATATTGGCAGTGCATTTACTTTTTGCCCATTTTTTCTCTTCTTCCACCTAGCTTTAAAGCAACTTATTAATAAATAATATTTGTTTTTACTTGCAATCTTCAATAACACCAACTATTCCAAATAAATTAAAATAGATAACATTAGCAAGTTGCCATTAGTAGTTATCATATTATTAATTGACAAATAACAATGGCTTAATGAGAAAGATGACCAAGCATTCCACGAAATAGCTTAGCTTAGTAGACACACTTCAATTAATATACAAATGAAGGGTAATGATAGTATTAAAACCCCACTAAATAATACCCAAATCACTCCTCAATTAGGAACTCCTAGCAAGGAAGATCATGTTCCACAAGGAGTACCTAGACTTGATTTTGGTCCCATTGGGATTGCTCATCATGTTTTCTTATCACCTCTTTCTTCTTTACAGATATCTAAATCTTCCTCACACTACAGCCATGGGGTTTGAGAACAATGACAAGAAGATTTGGGTTGATAAAATCATGCAGGCAAGTTAACAATTAACATGATTTTGATTTCCTTTCAAATGTTCTGTATACTTAGGTGAATACAAATCCAACAATGCTCGACAGTTAACAATTTAAATTGATGGTTCTATTTCTTTAGGTTTCGGAAGTTCTGTTTCTAAAAAATACAAAGTTGACTGATTGTTAGTTGCTTTAGGCTTCGGATGTTCTACGACTTTCATTTTTTACGTTCTATAAATAGTGATTATTTTGGTTGGTTAAAAAAATACTGATTATCTATATTTTTTCATGCAAATAACACATGTCACTTGATAATGTATGTGTAGGTTGATGCTGACAAAAGGGATGTAACCACAGCTTTGTCAGTTCTTCAGAGCAACACAACAGCAGCAACATTCTTAGGCTCTGTCTCATTGACACTATGTTCTCTAATTGGAGCATGGATTGCTAATAGCTCCAACATCTTCTTCCAAAGTAGGCTAATCTATGGTGACACAAGACCAACCACAATTTCAATAAAGTACATATGCTTGTTGCTATGCTTCCTTCTTGCATTTGCATGCTTTATTCAATCAGCAAGGCACTTTGTTCATGCAAACTATCTCATGAGCACACCGGATAACTCTGTTCCGGTGAGTAGTGTGGAGATAGCTGTTATAAGAGGTGGTGATTTTTGGTCAGTTGGACTTAGAGCACTCTATTTTGCTCTTGATTTGTTGCTTTGGTTTTTTGGACCAATTCCCATGTTTGCTTGCTCAGTTTCCATGGTCATAATTCTTCATTATCTTGACTCTAATTCAAGGGAATTGCACAGTGGTAAGCCTCAGTCTCAGATTGCAAAAGGAAGTTACAATTTGTGATGATATTGTGAAGAGATGTTAAGATTAGTTTGACAACTGTATAATTGTTCATTATATATGAATAAGTACTGTTATGTTTTATATATAGAATTGAAATTCATGGTGGAATGAATTCAAAATAGTCATTTAACTAAGAATGTTTGAATAATTTGAGTGAGATTACATTAGGTTATTTTAAATGCAAAGAAAAGTTAGAATTTTTATGATATTTTGAAAAGATGATGAAATTAAGTTGAAAATTGTTCAATTGTTCATTACAAAATTCAGAAAGTGAGAGCTATTATTAACTAAATTTGAACAAAAATAGTATATTAAAAAAATTGAGATATATATCTTAGCTTGAATCACTTTGTTTGAGTGGACGATCACTTAAGAAAACAAAGGGAGTACCATTGTATACTTAATTAACTTTATGAATAATAAGGAATAAATTTAGTTAAAAGTCAAGATGACACACCATTTGATATAATTAAGTATCAATTAGGATAAGAATTGTGAAATTAGAAAGAAATTAAAGAAAAAATTATCTTTTAAAAAGACTAAAAAAAACTAGAATCAATTCATTTCTAAATTTTTAAATTATTATAATTTACTACTATTTATAATATAATTTTCTAATATAATTAGATTATAGGTCGAGTTGATTTTTAGGAAGCTGTTATCTTATTAGATATATTTAAAAGGACAGAAATAATTATATATTCTTATATTTAATAAAGTTTCCATAAAACTCATCATTCATCATGCTTAACTTTGATCCTTACAATATGGTAACAAAGAATATTATTATTGCAAACCTTTAGTTGCATTTTAAATTTTTTTAAAAGAAATATATAAAATAATATATTTATATTCATTGGACAAATACTAAATTTTAGCAAAAAGAACATGACTTTATAGTGTTTTGTTTTAGAATGCCACTGCATCTTCTTCAGTTCTTCTTGCCCATTTTCTTTATTCTTCTCCCTTAAATTTTAATATTTGATTTTATCTATAATCATCAATAGTACCAACTACTTTAAATAAAATAGATTGATAAGATTAGCAAGTTGCACTTAATTAGTTATGATATGAAATGTGATTGGTCCTAATTGGTAAAGCAAATTGAATGTCAATGGCTTAATGCTACAGATCATGACCAAGCATTATTATATTCCACCTAATAGCTAGTTAAATGACAGACTATATATATATATATATATATATATATAATATAATATAATAATATACAGAAATTAAGGGTAATGATGGTATTAAAACCCCAGAAAATATCCATCACTTTTCAATTAGGGACTCCATCCTAGGAAGGAATTGAAGCAGCATAATGACGTTCCAAAAGGAGTACCTAGACTTGATTTTGGTCCCACTGGGATTGCTCATCATGTTTTCTTATCACCTCATTCTCCTTTACAGATATCTAAATCGCCCTCACACTACAGCCATGGGATTTGAGAACAATGACAAGAAGATTTGGGTTGATAAAATCATGGCGGCAAGTTATTAATTACTTAACATGATTTTCATTTCCTTTCTTTATTATGTTCTCTATACTTATCTGACTTTGATAACATAATGTGCAGATTGATCCAGACAAAAGGGATCTTAAAAACATATTGTCAGTGCTCCAGAACAACACATCAGCAGCAACATTCTTAGCCACTGTCTCATTGACACTATGTTCTCTAATTGGAGCATGGATTGCTAATAGTTCCAACTTCATCTTCCAAAGTAGTCTAATCTATGGTGACACAAGACCAGTCACAATTTCAATCAAGTACATAT
>JASCZI010090730.1:63427-78104 GCA_036250425.1 Stylosanthes scabra
TTATCTCATGAGCACACCGGATAATTCTGTTCCGGTCACTAGTGTGGAGATAGCTGTTATAAGAGGCAGTGATTTTTGGTCAGTTGGACTTAGAGCACTCTATTTTGCTCTTAATTTTCTGCTTTGGTTTTTTGGACCAATTCCCATGCTTGCTTGCTCAGTTTCCATGGTCATGATTCTTCATTATCTTGACTCTAATTCAAGGGAATTTCACACTGGTAAGCCTCAGCCTCAATCTCAGATTGCAAAGGGAGGTTACAATTTGTGATGAGAACTGTTCAATTGTTCATTTATGAAATTTCAGAAAGTAAGAATTATAATGGCCAATACTAGTAAATTGAAAAGCACTTCTTGTTTAGTGATTTACATAGTTCTTAATTAAATTCATGGTGGAATGAATTTGAATAATTTGAGTAAGACTGTAATAGAGGTAATATAATTATAATTATAATTTATTAGAGCATAAAGTAGAAGCAAGAATATGCTCTAATTGATGCTAATAAGATGAGTTGGAAGTTGGCGAGCCTAATTAGATGGTTGAATAAAGAATATTAGAATAGGAAGCAATATTTTTCTTACAAGCAAGGCCCTGTTTTAATATCTCAATTCTCAAGTACGTGGATATTAAATCCTGAACGCTACGCCTATCTTTAATTTACTTTAGCCACAAGTAAGTGTATGTGCATGCCAAGATTCCTCGTAACAAATGCTAAATTAAATTATACATAAAAATAAAAAATGTACATATCCTCGTCATTTTTTTTTCCTCCTCAATGTTCAACATTTCGTGTTTGAAAATAAGGAGAATTTTCTTGTTCTTAGCACATCGTAGAGTTTGAATGCTTCACATATGGAGCACGTTACATGTCATGTAATGTCAATATAGTTAAATTACTTTTATGGTCAAAATAAGTATAGAAATGTTCATGATTTATGGGTAGTTTTTTTTTTGGACAGAGGATTTATGGGTAGTTTATTATTTATATTTTGGTTGACTGGGCTTTGGTTATTGGCGACATTTTAGTTCACTGGGCTTGATAGCTAGTCAGTCGTCACTGTTGGGAAAATGAAAAAGAATTGAAGGTTATTGGACTAAATTCCACATAGAGATTGGGCCTAGGCCCGATAGATCACCAAAAATAATTCCACATGCAGAAGGAAAAAAATAATAAAATTTTTTGTACTAATTGAGTGGATCTTTTATGGAGTTGAGTTGTTGTTCCGGGATGAAAACAGAACCTGATAAGCCCAATCCGCTCCAAGTGTGGGTTGTTGCTGTGAATCCAATCGTTGAATCTTCAATGAGACAGGCGGGGGGGAGAACCTGCAAAACACTCCGACGCTCAAGTCAGACAGAGTTTAGGCAAAGTTCAAGTATAGTAGAGTAGAGTAATCTCAAACCTGTGTACCCATGGGGTATTTATAGGCACGAGTGTACCTGTAGTGGCGATGGTGGAGAAGTGCACGTCCTAAGCTTTCGGAGTAGTGCATGGGAGCACGTTTCTATTCTGTCGTAGAGGAGAGATCGTGCATCCTCTTATCCTTGCCGTGCACGCCAGATCGGGTCGTGACTAGTAGGTCGGGTCGGGTTAGGCTCCTCTCCGAGCAGACGGATTTGTGCGCTTCTTGGGCCTACTGAGGGGGTCGACCCAACATCGTCGGCTGTCCGCGTAGGCCTGCCCATGATACAGGTCGGAGATGCCCGACTTATCTGCACAAGTCGGATATGTTGGTGACCTGTGTGGAGAGCATGGGTCTGGCCCATGTCCTTGTATTCACTAAGGTGTTGGACCCTTCATTATTGGGCCGAATGTAGGTTCCTCCTTTGGGCTTAGTAAAACGGGTATCTATAAGCACAATAGATAAAAGTCACACAATTCTTTGGAAAAAAAAAAAAAAACTAGAACATATGGATGATAATAATATTCCAATCAGCCTCAATTGGTTTAGGTGTCTAGGTTAGAGTTTCCCCTTCCCCAAAGTCCCCAGTTCGAGTCCATGTAACAAAAAAAAAAAATATTCCAATCAGGAATAATAATGCAACTTTATTAAATGAACGAAAACAAGGAGGCAGAGCTTGAGAAGACAAACGCAGAGCTGAAGCTCTCTGGTACCAGGGAAGTTGGGATCTGCTTTGCGGGAGCTGGAAAAGAGGCTGGGGCCCACCATTTGCGAGTGAACTAGCGACTATTGGCGGCTTCGGGTGGTAGGGGAGGATGTAGGAAGGTGACACGAAACACACGTGTTATGTGATAAAGTTCTTTTAAAGTGATTAAATTTATAAAATAATATTTTAATTATTTTTAATTTTATAACTTTTATTATTTATAAATTTTATTTAAAATGATTAGACTACTTTTCCACTAAAATAATTAATAACTTTTGAAAAGTGATCCATAGTTATGAACAAGAAATAAGTGCTAAAAAGTAAAACCTTTTGGACCTGAAAATAAGAAGAAAGATTGACAAAAGTTTATTAGTCTAGTTTTGCAGTTTTGCTTGCTTAAGGACTATCTCTATCTCCTGGAAGAACCTCAAACTTTAAAACTAATTAATCCAAAAGCTAATTAAATTATTTTTACTCTATTTAACAGTATAATAATTTGAAAATTTTAAAGGTATAAAACGATAAAGAAATAGTTTAGGTATTCATTGTAGCCATAATTTTTTATTTTGACTTTTATTTTTATTTATTAAATTCTATTGATTTAAACGAATAATATTAGATGTTAAATTATGATTAGTTATAATTTCTCATTAAAGAAAACTCAATAAGTTATAATACTCTCTCTACAAACGTAAACATTCTGGTTCTTTTTTGCAGAATTCACGTTATACTTGGTTATTGTAACTTCTACAGGGGTTATGTTTTAAATGATTTTAAATTTAAAATAGTTGTAGATAACTAAAATTAAAACCGTTACCATTTAAATTTAATTTCAAAATTTATTGTAGTTAGTTACTTAGCGCGTGTTAGGATTATAAATTTTTAAACAGAATTTTTTACCGGTAAAAGTGTAAAACAAAAATTAAGAAAACGATTGAAGTTAAGTATATAATAAAAAATAACATAAAACCTCAAGTACTGATTTAGATTATTATTCTAAAAAAAACATAAAAGAACAATTGAAATCCATAAAAACTATACATAAAAAATTACTATCTATACTGTAAGAGTTGAGTTCGCAGAAGGAGGTGCAGCATTATCTTGATGAGTGCTCCAGTTATTGTATATCCCGGTCACATGCCTGCCAAAGTCTCAAAGTATTGGAGCTGAATATATGGTACAAAGCCTGCTTGTTCTTCATAGAAGATTCTTGAGCTATGATCCTTTAGATTATAAGCCACGAGTTTTTGAAAATCAACTGACACAATTGCAAGCTTTGTTTCCTCGTTTTCATCTTCTTTTGGTGGTTGGCGAACAACACATGAGACACCAAAGTGAGAGATTTTTGATTCTATAGTAGTTAGATCTATATAATATCTCACGATCCATTCACTGTAATCCTCCTTTAGTTCCAAAATATCATACCTCAACTTTTCATCTTTTCTTGCTACGATCAAGTGCAGATTTCCTCCGCATTCTCCGAAATACACAACTTTCGGATCAATAATCGGTAACTGTAATGTTGGTAATTTTTTAAGCAAAGGCGATCAATATCAGAATACACTGAATATTTACCAAGAGCGTACCAATGTATAGCACCATTGCAATAAACACCATAACTAAGGTTACTATTCGGGAAAGAAGGAAGAAGATCAACTTTACTCCAAGATTCCGTTGCCGACGAATAAACACTCATCTTCATCTTGGCTGTGAGTTTCTTTCTATCCCCATCTGCTTTAGCGAAAAATATAATTTTATAGTGAGGAGATTTCCAAGGTTCAAAGACAAGAAATGGCTTGGAAAAAAATAGACGATGGAATTCATGGCCAAATTGGTCTACAGGAACATAATGGCCAGTTGTTGGGTTGGAGACGTAAAAACTGCATCCTTGATGAAGAACTTCCTTAGTCCCTGCATCGTAGGGTGGATCTAACACAAATTCTGGAGTACTTTGCCACAGCAGTAGACCATTGCATGATTGCTGAATTCGATAATGGCGTAGTTCATCGAGCTTATTATAAGCATGATGAAGGTGGGCAAACCTTTTGTTGCTATCATTGGTGAATGGAATTATGTCGGCCTTCTTAGGGAGTAGGGTAAGATCATTATATCTTTGGAGCAAGATGCCAGATGGGTAAGGGTTAGGGCTGCATAGCCCAAGAGTGTGCTCATAACAAAATTGGGGCTCGCAGATCAGAGACTTCCATTTTTTGCACACGCACTTGCTTCGGAGCACATCTTTAACTGGCAAACGGACAAGGATTTCTGTTAGCAGATCCATGTCTCCTAGCACACCATCACTTGAACTATGCCAATGCTTCATTGTATTCATGATGATCATCAAACACACATACAATCACTCATTTTTATATCTCAATGCATGTTTGTACGCGGTATATATATAATCTGATTAGGTTTAGTTTCAAATCATTTTAAATTTAAAGTAGTTATAAGTACAAATAAAAAATTCAAATAATTTAAATTCCATTTTTGAAACACCATTCATAATTTAAACTTGTTTTGTTTGTGTACCACATGCAGTAAGCAACGCTTTGATCAACCCTATATTTTGATTGATTTAATTTGGTATGCTTTAAATTTGAATCACTATCCTAAATAGATTCTTTTACTCACTACTTTTCATTCTTAGCTAGAAGTAATTAACTACCCTAGTCGAATTTTAATTTGAATATGAACTAGACAGTTAATTATGCGTAGTTACTTTTAATTTTTAAATTATGTTTCTTTTTTTTTTTTTTTCACGGTATACCCCAAGTCAATAGGTCGAGGACTAATCCGTCATAAATTTGAGTTCTATTTAAGAGTCTACCGTTGACCAATGGGTTACTGCATGCATAAGACGAATTTCGGTTTTGAACTCCTGAAACTTGCTTAAGCGGACAATATGGTTGTTTTTTTAAGAACAAGTGCAACCAAGTGACTTATTTCTATGCTAAATAGAATATTATTTTGGTGTCAAATAGTATAAAAAAAATGCACATAAATAAATAACTATTTGACATCAAAATAGCCTTCTATTTAGCATAAAAATAAATCACTTAGTTGCACTTAATTGTTTAAAACCAATTGTTCACGTAGAATTATTGGTTTTTTTTTAAGTACTATTAGGTTTATCAAAACTATTCTTTTATATTATTTTTTATTTGCATTTGAATTAGAGAAAAATCTCATCCCTTCTCGTGAGAGATGTCAAAACGACACCCCCTTCCTTCTTTTAAAATGTAAAATGTGCCTGCCATAAATTCAGGATGATTCATTATCTACTTGTCACTTATCCAATTCATGTATCATCACTAGAAGATCAAAATGGTGTCATCATGCTAGAATTTTCCTAATTATTTTACTTATTTTAACTTGAAATTGAAATGATTATGTCATTTTTTTATGATTCAATGGTATTTTATGTTTTTTGTTTCATTTTCAACCAATGGCGGAGCTTGAAAATTTTTTTGGGGGGCCAATTTTTTTCGTAAAAATTATATTTTTTTCTCGGATAATAACTTTTCTCTAAAAAAATCATCAATTCTTTGATTTTTTGTCATTATAATTGTAAAAAAAATTAAAATATATAAAGTGTAAAAGGTAAAATAAGCAATAATATCAAATTAAAATTGTTATATATATATATATGTTAAAATTACATTATTTATGGAACTTTTGATTTTTTTCTACAATCAATATTATTTCGGTGTCAAAATAATTTTTATATATATTTTCTCATTCTCAAACGTTATTCTTCCTCTTAAAAAATGTATCAATTTTTTTAATTTTTCATCGATGTAATTGTAGAAAAATTGAATATATAAACCATAAAATATGTAGAAAAAGTATATAGTTATTAGAATTTAGAACAATAAATATTAAAAATTACATTACTTAGTGAATGTTTAATTTTTTCTAGCATAAAAAAATTTTAATTTGTGAACCAATAAAACATAAAGTAGTACTAAATTAAATGAATAAAAAACTTACCCAATTTTTCCAAGATGATATGAAAGAATATAATTACTTGAAATTTTATTCAAAAATTGTAACATATAAATTCTTTAGTAACGTAAATTTTTACAGTTTGAATTAGGATAATAACTAATAAATTTTGTTTCTATATTTTAAAATAAATATGATAAGATACTATGAGATTGTTTTTTAATTTAACTTTTTTAAATTTTAAAGGCCTATGATGTTACACTTTTATATATATATATATATATATCAAAAGTCTATTTTGTTAAGAAAAAGTCTTGGGAGCCAATGTTACGGAGTCAATATCAATTTTTTTTCTTTTTTCGTTTCTCTTTTATCATCCATTATTTTCCTAATTACACTATAGGCTCCATATGTGCTCCCTAACGTTGGCTCCCTAGTATTACTCTTTTGTTAATTATTATTATGGGATAGGTGTGGCAAAGTCTATATTTTATTATTAAAATCAAGTGAAAAGAAGAAAAAAAATTAGGTTCGAATAGAACTCTACTTTCCAATTAATTGAATACTTATAAAATTAGACTTTTTTAGTTCTAATTTTTTTATTAAATTTTTGGGGCCATGTCCCCATTGTCCCTTCAAAGCTCGGCCATTTTAATAAAGAAGAAGGTAAGAGAACATTTACAATGTCTGATGATAAAGATACTTTTATATTTTGGTAGATCTTAGTAAAATTGTGTAATTGTGTAAAATCTTTGATAAATTAGAATGTGAACTTTCAGATCTTAAAATTTACTTCTTTTTATAGCAATTAATTCTAAGTTGAATGTTTTATGTAATCAGTGATCTTACAGCCTATATATTTGCTTGGTAAGTCATGATTTACAGCCTATATGTTTGCTGCTTTGTAGCCTTCTCACCCTTATATAAAAAAATATATATTTTTTCATGAATGGAAACTATAAAATTATACAATATTTAAAAGATCTCTCTCCCTACTTAATGCCATGCTCATGCTACATTTTGGATTTTAGCAAAGTGGTGTTACATTGCCCAATTAATGCTCGCTCGGTAGTGGGAGAGGTAAAGCGCAAAGTACTCAAAATATAGGCAATACTTGATCATACATTCAAAGGAACATGGTTTATAACTTCAAAGTCATATGGACAACTGTTTTTGCAAGCATGTTAGTTAAAGATTTATAGCAACAAAAACCATTCAAGACCATGGCTTTGATGAATATATCAAGTTAAGTAACTGGCATTTTATTTGCTCAGAAACATTACACTAGGTCCAGATGAAGCCATAAGCAAGCTTAGGAACAAGTAAGAAATTATTTAAAGTTATTTTCCTCATGCTATTGATTGAATTATATGAAGTTATATGGTTGTAGCACTTTAGATTATAGTTGCAGATACGTACCACAGCAGCCAAGAGGGAAAAACCGTACCTTCTACTTGCACATAGAAAAGGGGAGGTTAGTAATTACACACAGATGGAATTCAATTTTACATTTTTGACATTAAATTTATAAAAAAATAATAATATCATTAGATACTTCCTTTGATTAAAATGTATAATAATATCTATCAAAAGAGTCTACTGATCCCCTGTTTAACACTTTTTTCAAATAAAAGCAATATAGTACTTAAGTCCAAGATTACTAATACATGGAATTAATGATATTCACTACAGGAATTATATTCAACTCTGTTGAGCTACTTTGTGACATTTAAAAACCTCCAAATTAGCGTTTATATGTTTAGCTCCAAGTACATCGGCAACAAGTTTAAAATGAAAAGGAGACCTAAAACTTCTAAACATGATAATTAATCCTCGAAATTTTAGTTAAGATCAAAACAGAAAATGCCAAAATTCTCAAAGTAGTGACAATAAGTAAATAGTTTACCCACTTTTGATATAAGGTTTTATTTTCTTTTATGTTTCAAAGATTGACTTAATTTATGGAACTGCATTTATCATGAGATTTGTTTGGGAATCATCCACTGGGAGGAAACCGAAGCTTAATCGATGAAGACACAGGGCATTCCCTTCTTCTTTTTTGCCAGAGGGTGCTTCTTGGATATGCATTTTGATCTTATCAATGAGGATGATGTAAATCATTTTGCAGACATTTATGTAATTAGTATGGTATAAATCTGCAGGTTAATGATGTAGACACTTTAATATGTATTTCTGTCATCGGCTAGATTGTTTTTCTCTTTGTTAAAATACTGCATAACAACAATGCTACCAAACAACATAATGCATATTTTTTTTGTGGAATATTATGTTAACGTTTTTTGTGGAATATTATGTTAACAAAGTGGCTTGATATACTAGAATGTTAATGTTCCAAGGAAACCAATAAACGAGCCAAAGCCATATGACCTTTTAAATACCTGATGTTATATATTACAAAGCTTTAAAATTTACATAGCATTAGTATACACTGTATGTGTTTTCAAAACAGGGGGAGTAGTTCAGTGATAATGCATCAGGACATCATGAAAATTAATATATAATTGTTTTAGAAATTAACAATTCTGTCTAACATAACACACAAAATCCCACTAACTTTGGCTTATAAGTTGGTCCTTTCTCTGTCAAAAAAAAAAAAAGAAAGAAAATTGTTCTTTCTTAATTCATCATCTACAATCTTAGTCAATTACTTAAATATTTTCTTATACTTGATTGATACAACCAATTACAAACATCTTCTTTAATGTTTATCTTTCTTAATTCTAGTCCTAACATCATTGGACTAAATTCCACATACAGATTGGGCCTAGGCCCCATAGCTCACGAAAAATAATTCGACATACAGAAGGAAAAACATTTTAAAAAAAATCTTAGTACTATTTGAATGTATCTTAGTACGCATCTTACACACGCACACACATACGCAGCCAGGGCAATAGCCCAACTGGTGAAATTTACTCCCCTAAAAACTACACCAACTAAGGGATCTAGGATCGATTTTCAGAGCTGCGCTTCAATGGAAAAAATAAGAGTGCGTGTGTGTGCATGTGTAAGGTGCGTAAGGTGTGGCCACGTGTCACACATATATCAAAAAAGTTATAAGCACAATAGATACTTAAACTCACACAATTCTTTTTTGGCCAAAAGCAACTATAAAATATGGATAATAATAATAATGACACTTTATTAAATGAACGAAAAATTAAAGAAACTATTTAGTAAGAAAAGTTTCTGTATATGATACAGACTATTTGTATAGTTTCTGTGGTTCTGGTTTGTTCTAACAAGCTAGATTCCAATATTAATCATACGAATAATAATTTTACTAATAATTAATTCATGACCAAAAATATAGACATAGGTGACGGAAAGAAGATTTTAATGGGTTTAGAGTTTAGAGCATGTAAAATAGATGAGCTGAGGATAATGTATGTTCGGATCCATATAAAAATATCAGGTATTGTTTTGTAAAATGAATAATAATTAATTTGTGTGGTCCATGTAGGTACATGCATGTGATGTAGACAACTCAAGTTCCATTAAACATAAAATCAATAATTCTAATTCTTACGACCCAGTTCACCGAAAATGACATATTCCATTTCTCAGAAAAATATAACAAACATAACGATACAAGTGCTACAGCCACCCAGGAACCAGAAACACAACCCAATAGGGATCATTTTTGGACACCTTATTGGGGGAGAATATTGAATAAACCATCGTCATGTGATTAATGAGAAAATCTTCTGATTTCAATGCCCAAAATTATTGAAAGATCATGTCATACATAATTCTTATCGACGAATGAAGTAAAAGCTTTACATAAATCTTCATCTTATTGTTTAAGGATAACCAATCAATTCAAAGTTCGAGTCGCTCAACCAATGAAACATAGAGGTCTAACCGAAGCACCCTAAGAAAAATTAAAAAGAAAATAAAAACACCCAAAAAGAAATATAACCCATTGGGCTTACATGATCATCTGATTAAAAAAAAAAAAAACGCTCTTACAACCGGAAGAGAAGGCTATCACCGGGACAATATGAGAAACATAACTTTATGTCGGGTGTAACATTAATTATTTGTGAGTCCATCAATGGAGATAGGATGTGAAGTTCCACGGAATAATTTGTCAAAATAAAGTGCCAATAACCATACACTAATATCTAGAAAATAAGATTATCAAAAAAAAAATATCTAGAAAATACACAAAATTTCAAGAATGAACTCAAATAAAAATCCTTATGTTATCTTTAACATCTTCATTGAAAATCCACTTCCCCCATTCGTCACTTCCCCCATTTGAACCACCATTCAAATTCACTCCCAATAATACCCCCATAATATCTAAAATAAACACCTAATATTTAACTATATAAAGAATAATACTACGAAATTAACAATAAGGAGCTCATTAGAAAAACAGTAATTAAATTATCATCTAAAATTTATATGTGAGTTGTTTATAATTTATATTGACTTTCTATTGGTCATAATATGTTGGCTCCCTAGTGTTTTTATATATAAATAAACAAAATGCGAAATCGAAAGAAGGGAAAAAATAGTATAAGGTTAATTAATTGTAATTTGTTTGGCAAATTTGTTTTGGTGTTTTAGATGAGTCTCAAATTCAAAATTTCTTATGACGGAAAGATAATAATATCATATAAATTATACCTCACCAACAAATTTAATTATTCATAATTAATTAATGATAAAAGAAGTTAAAAGGTGGAGGAGGGCATAGTATAGAGTGTCACGTATGGGCTCCTTTGTTGGGTGTCTTGATTCCAGGTATCACGTTCCTATACTGAGAGTGTGGGCCCTCTCTACCCTCAGTTTTGGCCAAATCCTAACCGTACGATCTAAAATAGCCGACAGCCTCTGATGAGACAAAGACCGGTCTAGTTCCTTTTGGCAATCCTCCCATGGGCCCCATCGAAAATTACCTTAATACCCTTCACCGCAGGTGGCAGTGGGCACCCGTTAACCTCGCCTCAGTAGTCGACACGTGTACATGCCGCTGCACACCCAGCGCGCGTCTTTCTTGGCACATCACCCACGCTGCAGTCACCGATATTAATGAATTCATTAGTACGATGAATTTTAAAAAGAAATTTAAAAAAAAACAGAGAGAAAGAGATTACTGCATGTTTTGAATCACATATTTTATTTTATTATTATGATTAATTTGAATGGAAATATTTGACATGTTAAACTGAAATAATTTATTTTAATTTTTTAAAATGAGTAAAAAATAATATTTGAATAAATTTCTTTTTTTTATTATTATTTTGAAGAGGGAGAAATTAAAGAGAAAAAAGAAATTTGAAAGAGAACAGAACCCGCGTAAAAGTCGAGGGTCTCTTCTGGCATCCCTGCAAACTGCAACTACTGCTGAAGCTCACGCTTTCTAAACTCACTTTAACTCTGCTCCTCTTCTATCCTTCACTCTTCTCTCATGTCACACCCCAACAAAACACCGTGATCCACACGCGCGCTTCAATGCTGGGGCCCATATACGTGGTGAGCCTCACGGTATTATCTAATTTAGCTGAGTTAAAGGTAAGAAAAATGAATCAACTTGGATTTATCTTGGATTTATCTGATGCTCAGTTCATTAGTTCACTTAAAATCAAAAGTTCAAATCATGTTTTATGCTTCTAACAACTCAGCTCAGATCTATAAATGATTATTTTTTGATTTGTCGAATTGAAGATGCATACGATAATAATAAAAAAATATAAAAACAGATGTGGGGTTTGGTTGGTATATGTATTGTAAAATCATGCATGCAGGGCCAAGTGGATGTTTGTATTTAGAATGTATATATAGTTCACTTATATATACATTTATGCTAATTGCTGCACTGTGTATTTTTTCTTGTGTCTGTCAAAATTTACATGTTCAAAATCTATAAAGTTATACATATTTGACAAATTATTAATTGATTTTTATCCATTCAATTATTTTGTGTTAAGAGTCAAGACAATTGACAATTCCTTGATATAGCATAGTGGATGATAGGTCACCAAAGCTCACCCTAGCTAGTAGCCTACTCATGAAGCTATTATAAACTTGTGTTGATGCCTTCATGGTTTTTGTGGAGCCCTCTCCAATTTATACTGCTTTGATCTTTTTCCCCCACCATAAGTACATACATGCATTTTCAAAATTATTTAATTTCATATATAAAATATTTTATTATTTTCCATTGAAATAAGCATGATGATGATTGAAGCTAAGGCACCTTATTAGGTTGTTATTATTGTTAAAATAAGGATGGGCTTGAAAGGAGAAGCTAAGGTAAGGAATAATAAATGTACTAGTTTTATATCCCATAATTGGTGTATGTGTGGATGTGAAGAGTTTTGAATTTGACCAAAAAGATGAGGAAAAAAATTTTTAAATAAATAAAATAAAAATTATATTTACCAAAATAAGTATTTCTGTAATTATTTACGTTTTTAAAACGTATTCTGGGGACGGTACTGGGTTAAAACCAATACCGCCCCCTCTGGGGCCGGTACTGGCTCATTACGGGAAGGTGCGAATTTTGCCTATAAAAGAGCATCTAGGTGAGTAGTAATGGCAAAAGAAAATCCCACATAGTGTTACCAAAATAAAAACATGGCACAAGAGCTGTTTTATTTCGTTGTGCATTCAAATGGTGTAATAGTTCGCCGAGAGAAAGGGGCATCTTTTGAGTCCAGCGCCCCGGTGATGTTTGTGCATAGTCGCGTGAATACAATGCGGGAGCTGAAACAGCTTATTCTGTCTCAACTTGGTGCGGAAGGCGGTTGGGAAATCGGTCATCTGGTATATCGATTTCAGGCGATCACTGCAGAGGATCGATTAGAGTACCGACCGTCTTGGATTAGCGAGGACAGCCATGTACCGATGACGTTTGAGGTGCATAAGAGGGTCATGGAAGACAAGGTTATGGAGTTCTATGCCGAGGTGCGGCGCGCCGGAAGCTCAAGCAGGCTCAGTCATCCTGGCCCATCGACAGATCCCGCCCCAAGCCATGTCGTTGCATTGGAAGACGTAGCCATGCGGGGTTACAACTCCGGGGAGGATTCGGACTATGAGGAGGAGTCCTCGTCTGATAGCACTGAAGAAGATGAGGAAGTGCTGGACACCCCGGTTGGGTGGACCCGACTAGTCCTCCCCCCACCGCTACCAATCCCTGATCTCGCCCAGGTACCAAGTTTTTTCCAGCAGTTACACATTGATACTAGGCATGTGGAAGATCCGACAATGGAGTCTGTTGCGAATGAGTACAACATGGATGGGGGAGTTGAATTCAGGGTCAGTCATAGGTTACGAAATCGTGATGCTGTACACTTGGCGGTGAAGAACTATAGCATTCGAAGGAATGTTGAGTACAAGGTCGTCGAGTCAGATCGAACGAAGTATCACTGTCGGTGCAAGCTACACACATCTGGGTGTCCATGGATGATTCGAGTGGCACTACGATAGAATTTGGGATATTGGTATGGTATATTTTTATGAATTTCATCTGTAACCAAATTTCGTCCCATCATTCATTATGCACAAATCATTTGGTTGTTTTTGCAGGGAGGTACGAAAGATAGGTTCGCCGCATATTTGTCTTGCACCCGTCATGGCAGAAGATCACTCTCAGCTAGACAGCACATTGATGACAACTGTGGTGTTGCCCCTTGTGAAGACAAATCCGTCGGTGTCGGTCCCTTTATTGCAGAGTGTTGTTCAACAGAGTTACCACTTCAAGCCATCTTACAGAAAAGTGTGGATGGCCAAGAAGAAGGCGATGATACAGTTGTACGGAGGGTTTGAGGAGTCATATAACAGAGTTCCTATTCTGCTTCAAGCGTTCCAGGATTTTCTCCCCGGAACTGCAACTGATTTCCAAGTGGTTCCATACTATGAGGGGAACATGTTAGATCGCGAATCGAGCCAGTTCGACAAGGTCTTTTGGGCGTTTCCATCGCGTATTGAGGGTTTTAAGCATTGCAAGTCCTTTGTGTCGATTGATGGGACACACCTGTACGGAAAACATGGCAGGGTGCTACTGATCGCCGTGGCCCAGGATGGCAACGACAGCATCCTGCCAATCGCATTTGCCATTGTTGAGTCGGAGTCTACCGAGTCATGGGCTTTCTTCTTGAAAAATCTAAAGCAGCACGTCATTCCACAGGAGGGTGTAATGATCATATCCGACAGGTCTCAGGCAATCCGTGCAGCCCTGAATGACCCGAGAAACGGATGGGCTCGTCCCACAGCACATCATGGATTTTGCGTGAGACACATGGCAGCAAATTTCATGAATAAGTTTGGGAATGCTGAGGGAAAGAGGTATCTGAAGAATGCAGCCTATAGTCCATCGCTGAGTGGGGCAGATCATTGGATGCAAGCGCTGACGCAGTTATCTCCTGAGATGTATGCATGGGCTAGCCGGATTAGAAAGGATCTTTGGATGAAGTATGTCGATGAGGGTCGCCGCTGGGGACACATGACAACTAATATCTCGGAGTGCGTGAACAGTGTTTTGAAGGGTACGCGCCGACTACCCGTGGCTGCCATTATGCGAGCAACCTATGAGAGGCTACAACAGTTGTTCATCAGAAAAGGGCGGGAAGCTATGGCACAGATCAA
>JASCZI010090730.1:78208-101802 GCA_036250425.1 Stylosanthes scabra
GCTCGAAGAGCTGGAGGGCTATGGCATGCGATCATTCCGTGTTCATCTGAGTCAGCGCAAGTGTGACTGTGGAGTGTTCCAGACCCTACATTACCCGTGTAGGCATGCTTTGGCTTCGTGTGCTGCAGCTGGTCTAGAGTGGGGCGATACGTGGATAACGTTTACAGGATACAGTCTGTCTTTAGTGTGTATCGAGTTGAGTTTCCCCCGATACCGGACGAGGTGTATTGGCCTGAGTGGCATGGCACAATTGTGAGGCCGAATCCTTCAATGCGTCGGAAGAAGTGTGGAAGACCAGTGTCTACGAGGATTCGCAATGGGATGGACATCGTTGAACGTGCAGAACCTAGGAGGTGCGGTATATGCCGGCAGGAGGGGCACACAAAGAAGCGATGCCCCAGCGCTCCCGCCCCTAGTGACCCATGATTGACGAACTTTTTATTAGGTTTTAATTTGGTTTCTATTAGTTTCATATTTGTGCAACGTTTTATATTATGGTTATATTTGTTATTGTTTAACTCTTATTATCACCTTTGTTATTGATCATTATTTGTCCGCATTTGGAGTTCCTACAGTACTTTGAATACATAGTAACAAGTATGAATAAGATGGTCGTATATAAACAAAAAATAAATACACGCAATAAAAATCCATAAATAATCCATGCCGGACATAATCAAGAATAGGATACAAAGAGGAAACCCTAAGTACAACCTACATCGAGAAATACAATATATCATAATAACGTTAATAAAACACTATAAATTCCTACTGAGGTGGCCGATGCTGCAAATCGGAAGATGTGCCGCAGGGAGGAGGCTGTCTATGTCGGCGTGCGCGAGGTCTAATAACCGGGTGTTGGGTGGGCGCCACTGGAGGGGGCTCCTGAGGAACTAGATGCGAGGAAGAGCTGCCTGAACCCGGATGCATCTGAGGATACTCCCAGGATGGTGGTGTGCCAAACTGAAATGCTGGGGCTCTCGGGAATGCCCCCGCGATCCCTCCGGAGGGGGGTGTCAACGAGGGGACCCAACTCATGTCCTGCGTGATCGGGAACTGAGTATGCGGGCGAACGGGAGAAACCTGCTGTCCAATCCGTGCACCTCTGGCTCTCTGGTACCTCTCAACAATGTCCTCTAGCTGGGAACCCGGCACAGTGGCAAGGAATCCAACATCAGGGTCCACATGCGCAGCTGGAGCATACGCTGGGTCCCCAAATGCAGATGCAAACTCAGCCTCAGCCCCGGTGAAGAAATCATCGTCTACCTGCTGAGGTTGTACCTGGTCAACAGGTGCAAAAGGCTGCCCCTGCTCGGGTCCCACGTCATCAGGCTCTGCCTGAACCCCGCCACCAGATGGTCCAGGTATATCTTCCTGCCTCGCATACTCCTCCTCCTCCTCCGAGTCCATGGCTCCCACAGGCTGCTGAGGCTCGCCCCCTAAACCTCTACCACGACCCCCACGGACATGCCGGGCTATGTCCGGACGCAAGTCCCTACCACGACGCCGCCCAGATACCGGCACATCACCTAGTAGTCTCAAAGTGTCCTGTGGCTGGGTCACAGTAAGGGGAACATCATCGGGAAGGTCATCCAGGCGTGGATCATCAAGCGCATCTTGAGGAGAGAGATACCGATGCTGACACGCATCAAGCCACCAGGTAAAATACTCTCGTGTCGGCATGCCTGGGAATGCTGTCGGGGTAATGGTCACCTGCTTGTCAGGCTCAAACCGCGCCCTCCAATCATTGTACCACTCCTCGTTCCTATTCAGCCACCACTGGTCCTCCCCCCTCGCACTGGCAGTCAGAAATCCATCTAGGTTAACTGGATCCTCTGGAATCGGCTGCTCCCCGCCGAGCTGTCTCTTGACCCTATCGATGTGATGCATGCGTACATACATGAAGCAAAAGATAGGCACAACAGCTCGCCAGGTCATCTGCTCCTCCACTGTAAGCATCCATGCCGGACGCAACGGGTCCCAGGCATGATCATCATACGGAGTGCATACAAACTGCATATAGTACACAAGTAAATAATTAATACCGGATATTACACTAATAATTTAAATAATCACATAAATCACAGAAATCATAACACTACCTGATCCAATCCCAGCCTGTCCAGGTCCAGTCTGGTAGCAATCATCCGTGTCTCATGCGTATCACGGGAACCCTGCCGCAAACCATTCAACCTGGTTGTCCGACTTATCTGGGAACAGCCAGCAACCGATCATCATCAATATGTAGCAGCGGGCATACTGCCTGAGTACATGTGGGGGCCCATCAGCTGGAGTCTGTCGCATACGGTTTCTCAGCCAAACGGTCTTTATGGCGGCATACTCATTCTTCCCGCCTCCTTTCAGAGGCGGCCGGGCTCCCAGCAACTCCTCGACCATACCCCAGATCGGCCGACCATACCATTGCTGGAAATCTCGGACGCATCCTCCAACAGGGTCCCCATCTGTACGGAGTCCGAGGTGGTAGGCGACATCCTGTAGCGTTATGGTCGCCTCACCCCACGGCAGATGAAACGTGTGTGTTTCAGTACGCCACCGCTCAACGAATGACGATAGGAGCGGACCGTCAATATCGAAGTCTCGCATCCGCAACGGACCCTCGAAACCCGCCTCCTGAATATAAGGTGTGATCGCCGCCGGGGGCTCCATGCATACGCTCCCGCGGCGCAGCTCCAGCATGCGCGGAGTCTACAATGTACATCATAATAAATCGTCAAAATTCGCTCACTAAAGTTAACAAAAATTTTGCTTAAATAAATAAAATAAAATTGCGAACATAAACAAATATTACGAACGTTAAACAAATAAATAAATATGATGATATAAATAAAAAAGTACAAAAACATTAAATAAATAAATAAATATGATGATATAAATAAAAAAGTACAAAAACATTAAATAAATAAATAAACATGATGATATAAATAAAAAATTACAAAAACATTAAATAATTTAAATTTGAACAATTAAAAAAAATTAGTTAACAAAAAATATAATTACGAGCATATACGAAAACACACGTAGCTACTAATGAATACTCACATTAAATAATCATTTGGGGGAACGAAAATAAAACGATCACTAACATTATATAGGCTTTTTTATTAGAATACCCTTGTTTTCAAAACTTATTACGAGAATGCTCTTATTTTGAAACTATTTACAGTGATATAAAACGAGGGCAGCTTCGTAAATAGTTTCAAAACAAGGGCATTCTCGTAATAAGTTTTGAAAACAAGTGTATTATAATAAAAAAGCCCATTATATAACTAAAAGGTGCGCCCTACACATTACCGAATCAAAATATATAGCATTCATACAGGTTAATTTTTTTACTTTACACTACACGTTTAAAATTCACTAATCGCTACCACTGTATACCTAAAAGGTTCGCCGTACATATTACCAAACGAAAACATATAGCCTACATCTAAATTTATAAATCAATACCCTACATAAAATTACTCTAACTATTTTATCTATAAATTACACATAAAATGGGTGAGAGAAAAGATTACCTCAAAGTCGGCCGCACCAACCACGTGTACCTCCCGTGTTAGCCTGCCTAAGTCTGCACTGCGCATGGCCGGCTATCGTTGGCCGCGTCCTCGACCCCGACCACCAGGTTGTCCCCGTCCGCGCCCCGCCGCCTCACCCAGATCACCCCTTGCCATTATCTACTTAGAAGCAGTAATTTTTTACTAAAATGTGAGAGAGAAATTAAAAATTTGTCAAATTATGCTTCCAGTCCCGCCCCCTTATATATAGGCTCGTAATGAACCAGTACCGGCCCCAGAGGGGGCGGTATTGGAAATAAGCCAGTACCGCCTTAAGGCGGTATTGAAAATAACCCAATACCCCTTAAGGCGGTATTGGTAATACGTTTTAAAAACGTAAATAATTGCAGAAATACATATTTTGGTAAATATGATTTTTATTTTATTTATTTAAAATTTTTTTCCAAAAGATGAGTCCCAAT
This sequence comes from Stylosanthes scabra, assembly GCA_036250425.1. Lineage (NCBI taxonomy): Eukaryota > Viridiplantae > Streptophyta > Magnoliopsida > Fabales > Fabaceae > Stylosanthes > Stylosanthes scabra. The sequence continues at coordinate 82,206 of JASCZI010090730.1, forward strand.
TGCACTCAATAATTTGAATACTCCGATCTATAGTAAGTCATGTCAAGTGCAGGCATATGGGCAAGAAGGTTTCCCACTTTCACCAAAATGTGCAAAGCAAGATGACAAAGTACCTTTACTTCTTCCCCCTAAAGAAAGCTCTCACATTACTTGGAAGTGACGGTTCTTTATTCTTATAGTTATTGGTAGTTGGGATTGAACTATATAATATAAATTCAATTCAATTCATGAGTGACATATCCTTAATTAATCAAAAGTTGAAATAAACCTTCTGCTCTGTGCTGCCAACAGTAGTTTATTATTATTAGTGTTTGTATTGATTCATGATTGTGTTTACCTACCTAATCTACATTATCTCATCATCTCTACACATATACAACAGCAGTGATTGAATGTAAGTGCTTATTAGGATGAGTTACGTCATGTTATGGAAATCATATGCATAGAACATGGGTGATGCCTCATGGTAACTTTTGTCACGTTCTCAAATCCCAATAATAATCCATCAAATTTGGAATAACACCAACACAAAATACGTCGTATGAGTACGCGTACAAAAGGAGCGTGGGGCTGCATATATATATATATATATATATATATATAGAATAGCCGTTAGAACTTAGAAGGTTATCACTTTTTATAATTTAATTTGTTAGTTAAATATTCATTATACATAATAAATTTTATCAGTCATATATAATATTATTTTTTTTAATCAAATTCACGTTTGAGTATTGACCATCTGTTAACTTAACTCCAAGAGATATTTGTATGATAGTGCTATTTTTTATTCTTATTAAAACATAATAGAATATATTTAATATGTATATATTCTCTATAGCATAAATAAATAATTAATTATTTTTCACAAGATCAATGAAACATATCATGTATTACTATTATTAGCATAAAAAAGAATGAACCAATATTTGTTTAAAATAAGACAAAAATAAAAAAATGTGTCATTCACTTAAATCTTTTAGACTAATAATTTATTGTTATTTTTAACTTTTAAAAAACATTTTGTATATAATAATTACTTAATATACAATTTTAAATTATAAAAAAAGAAAGATATATATACTTATTAAATTTGATTATTTATATATCTTTAAGTTATTAAAAATTTAAAAATAGTATTGGTTTAGGAAGGAATGTAGAGGCGTAGAGACAGTGGTTTAACCGGTGGAGTAGAGGATGGTGACCCATTTTATGTGTTGATCCAAAATAAGGTCAAGAAAGTAGGGTCATATAGAGCTGGGTCTACCCTAACACCCTATGGCTGGGTTTTTGGGTTCGTCGCAATTGATGGCTTCTGATAAGGACGTGACCCTTTTTATTACTAGGACTGGGACTGAACACTCTTTGACGTGAATTCTCAAATATACCCTTATTCATTATTTATTTATGATGAAATTGCCAATAGCATAGCGTGCAACCCACAACAACCACTTTGCCTGCTGCCTTCGTTTTCATCTTGCCTCCTCTCATCTTAATTTTATCTTAATTATTTCCACCTTTAATAAATAATATATAACCCCTTTTCGCCTTGCTTATTCAACTCTAATAAAGTAATAATCCCCCTACTCTATATTCATACTAGCTACACTAATATTAGAGCTACAATTAGTTGTAAATAATTATGAGACATAAAAAGTATTTAGTTAGTAAGGACAGATTATTAATGTAAAATATTTAATCAATTTTACTTAGATCAGAATATTCTTAATTAAAAAAATAATAATTTTAATAGAATAAAAATTTTACACGACATTAAATTAGATTTATGTATTTAAATTTTTTTAAATTAGATAGAGAGTTTAAGAAGAGTCTTACCAACACATGTCTTGATGATACATTTTAAGCTCATCATAAAAAAATATTTTAGTAAAACAATTATTGATAAAAAAAATTATATTTCTAATGTATTGATGAATCCATATAAAAATATTTTAAAAATCCACTACTATTACACTTAATATCTCACACTCAGCCCTCGTTGTATTTGGATACATTTAAGATGGATACATGAAAGACAAATTAAACGTTATTATTATTCACCTACGCATATATAAATACAGTAATGAATTTTAGCAGAAACATAACACATGCATCATATAATAATTAAAACTATATAATGCGACATCTTACCAAAAGAATCTATAATATGCATGATGCACGACCTCGAGGGACTTGATAGTTAAACTACAAATTAATTTCATAAAAATCTAACAAAGCTGTATACGTACCATGTCATAATTATTGCTTGGCCTCCCATCTTTTTGTTTGAAAAATAGCACATATTATTATTTCGTTTTCCGGAGAAAATTAAATTGTGCACAGTACATGCATTGAAGAAACTAGCTATTGCGTGCTTTTTAATTAATTAAAGCAACCTTTTTTTTTCTTCTGGTATTTATTAAGACAACTTTATATATATTATGCTACTTGCAAAATATAATTTCTTATATTTGGATATATAGATGAGAATTTGAGTGGCTTCTCTTTACCAATCTAACTGCTGCTATTTATTTCGTGTCCCCTCTATCCATTAATACATTATCATATGGATTGCAACACGAGGTGCGTTATTTATTTTAGACTTTAAAGCTTTTATCACTTTTACCTAGTCTCATCAATCAATTGCAAATATTTTTCACAATCTAGTAGAGATCGCCTGATATAAATAATTTCTGTTACAACCTACTTGTTCCATTGGATATTATTTGCACAAGTGTATATAGTCTTTGTTATAATTTAGGTTAATGATTATAATATATATTATAGGAAAGATTTTAAATATATCAGCACATTGATATACTTGTAATCTGTAATTATTTATTTTTTATAAAAAATTATAAAAATATATATAAATCAAAATCAACCATTACATGTATATCGAGAAATCGATGTACTTAAAAACTTTCCTAAATTATATAAAGATTATATAAGTCTAACATATGTCTTCTAACTTTACATAGACTTTGCAATATAAAATTGAAATTTTTTTTTAGATGTGTCCTATATAAAAGAGAAAGGTGTAAGCATGGACATGAATGATTAAACTAACATGTCATATAAATTTGCAAGAAAGGATGGGCTCAAGAGACTTTATGAAGTAGGCTAGAAAGAAAGAATGAAAGAAGCTTTTTCCATTAATTTACGAGTTGCATTAGTTAGGCTTAGGTGATCTGGATTTGTCATTACTTTTTGTCTAAGTAAACAGCCAATAATGATGATATATAGGACCCTAATGACAAAGTCAAAACTTGAGTTAGCAAAGTAATTGGCCGTTTTTTCTAAAGAAAAAAAAGGATGAATGTGCTTAAAAACATCAAACAACTTTCTGCATCAAATCCCATTTGTCTTTCACCTCTCTATTTATTTATTTTTTAATAGTTTTTAAAGGTTAATTGTAAATATTTACCATGAAAGCATCATGAATATGAGCAGTAATAATAAGTATAAGAATTAATCTATGTGTGTCGTTGTAAATCTTCATACACTTTTCGTCTTCTTCTATTTAATTTTTGTAGAAGTACACTATTTTTGTGTTATACATTGTTATTGTATATTGTATTCATGTGTTTTGTAAATTTTTCTGTACTGCTATTTATATTTTTTTTTTGTTGTAAATGAGATGTATAGTGATACATGTAATATTATCTAAATATAATTACCAAAAAATATTAAGTTTTAATCAATTCATCCTTAAAATTTTAAATATTATTTTGTAAATGCTACAATCTATTGAAAAAAAAATAAAAATAAAAGAGGAGTATATAATAACGTTGGGCAATGGCATAAATACAAGACGAATTTGGGTAAAACCCAGATAACACAATGCAAAAAATGGTGCGATACAAGTATACAGGCGTATTCAAGTCCGTACGAGAAACAGTATCCTAAATGGGTAGGAGAATATCTGTATGCAATCCAATGGCAATGGTCATCTAAGAGAAAAAAGAATAGCATTATGGAAACTGAGATGTAATCAAATCTAAAGATAGACAGTGACCTAATCTTAAAAGTTTTTGACATCAAAACCATGTTGTTGCTGTTGTTGTGTTAAGGTTAAACAAAACAAAGGGAGGAGGATAGGTGTGAGATTTGGTGAAGTAGAAGGGGACAGAATAGACATCCGCCCGGAAATACAGGGCTGCCGTACACTCTTAAATTACCCTTTTTTTTCAATTTTTTTAAAAATTAATTTTCTATTATTTTTATTATTTATTATTTATAGCCATCAAAACATAAGCCTCACACTGTTAGGCACTACTACTACTACAGTCTCTGTGCTGTGTTGTTTTCTCTCTCCTGCTTTCTCTGCCACACATCACACCCAACACTCTCAGCATTGCAGCAACTGCAGCACTGCTCCTGCTGAAGCCTGCAGCCAAGCAAAAAAGCCCCTCCTATAAATTAAAAAATAAAAAGTTTTTATTTTTAAAATAAAAAAAATAGTTTTTTATAAAAAAAAAAAAACCATTTTTATAATGCTCCAGCTTAAATCCCAATGAAAGCTTGATTTGATGGTACCCCAAAAAAACCCAATCACTCATTCATTGGCTTCACTCCACGTCTCCACTCCACACTTGTTCACAATCACAGTTCACTCCTCCCTCCTCCACCAGCCAAAAACAACAATAAAGTAAAAGAAAAGAACCCCCCCAAAAAAAGAAACAAAAAATAATATTAGCAGAGAGAGTGAAAGCTCAGTGTGTGAGAGAGAAAGAGAGAAAGAAGACACAGAAAGAGGGTCTCTTTCTTTTTGGGAGTATTGGGGTCAGCCTCTTTTAGCAATGCCAAAGTTGCTCTCTTAACAGCACCACCATCCTTCACGCTCTCTGAAAAAATGCAGACATGAAAAAAAACCACTCCTTCAAATCTTCCTTACCTTTCTCTTTCTCTTTCAAACTGTTTCACACACTCTTGTTAGATTCCATAGCATTGCAACCAGTACCGTGTGTGTTCTGTTCTGTTCCCATGGGGTTGATTGATCTCAACACGACCGAGGAAGATGAAACACAGACACTGTTATCTGGTTCTACAGGCTCAGCTTCATCACCTTCTCACTCTGGTATAAGCACTTCAGCCTCACCTTTGCCTCCACCTTCTTCTTCTTCTTCTTCTGTGTGCTTGGAGCTATGGCATGCTTGTGCAGGCCCTATGATCTCTCTCCCAAAGAAAGGAAGTGTTGTTGTGTACTTGCCACAAGGCCACTTTGAACAGGCTCAGGATTTTCCCCTCACTGCCTATAACATCCCACCTCATGTCTTCTGTCGTGTTCTTGATGTAAAGCTCCATGTAAAGTCTCTCTCTTTCTCTCCAATTTGATATATTTTTCTTCTGGGAATGTTTTCTTTTGTGTATGTGTGCTGGGAAAATTTTGTTGGGTAAAAAGATTTACTTGTCAAGTTTTAGCAATTTGTGAGTGACCTGTGTTTTGTATATTGTTATTATTACTGCAATGTGATTTTGATATGTCGAGGAACAAATGAACAATATCATTTGCCCCCTTTGTCCTGGTCTAAAGGGGGCTATAGTTTGGCTTGTGTTGAAAATTTCATGAAATGTTTGTTCTTTTTCTGGGCAGGCAGAGGAAGGCAGTGATGAAGTCTATTGCCAGGTCTTGTTGGTTCCTGAAAGTGAGGTTAGGCTTATATTATATACCACTATGAATCTTGAATTATGAATTTACATATTTATGATCTTAGTTTGGTTCTGTTTGGATTTGAAGAAAACACTGAGAAACATATTTCAAATTCTGAACATTTTAGTACTACTAAGTGCCTAGGTCTTGTGGGTTCAATTAGAAATAAAATTGACTAAGCTTTGCTTAATTGAGCTTTTGTCATGTCTATGGGAACCAAACAACACCAAAAGATTATCTAGCTCTTCAAGTTAACTTTCTAACTGGGTAAATGAGAAGTACAAAGTTTCTTGTTAGAAGAGTGAAATGGAAAGGAAAGATGTATCTTAACAATTTTCTTGTGAAAAAATGCTTGAACTTGGTTACTATAATTGTAGCAGCAAGTGGAGAAAAACTTGCGGCATGGGGTAGTTGATGTTGATGGTGAAGAAGATGATACTGAAGCTGTGGTGAAGTCAACAACACCCCATATGTTCTGCAAGACTCTTACTGCTTCTGATACTAGCACTCATGGTGGATTTTCTGTGCCTCGTCGAGCAGCTGAAGATTGCTTTCCTCCACTGGTAAATTATGAACTATGAGCCACTCCTTTCTCCTCTTCAAAGTGACCTGTTCAAGTCTGATCCTATAAATGTTCTGTTAATGCGGTCGAGTTAGCAGATCTAAAACTTTTGTTATTTTCTTTATAACAATTTGAAATGATGTTTTAATATTCACTATAGGATTACAGTCAACAAAGGCCTTCACAGGAGCTTGTGGCGAAGGATTTGCACGGCCTTGAATGGAAGTTTAGACATATATACAGGGGTATGTCATTCATTTCCCATTCTTATGTTATGTGTGTGCATGCGCCGAGTAATAATTTATTGTCTTTCTATGAGCAGGGCAGCCTCGGAGACATTTACTCACAACTGGATGGAGTGCATTTGTGAATAAGAAGAAGCTTGTGTCTGGAGATGCTGTGTTATTTCTTAGGGGCGACGATGGGGAATTAAGGCTTGGGATTCGTCGGGCTGCTCAACTGAAGAATGGTGGTATCTTTGCTGCTCCCGCAGTTCAGCAACTGAATCCTGGCTCAGTCATGAATGTTGTAAATGCTTTGTCTTCGAGAAGTGCCTTTAGTGTTTGCTATAATCCAAGGTGTTTATCTTCAACAGATATTTGCATTACTTATTAGTTATATTTTCTAAAATAGCTGCTATTGTTTTGTATCTCCCTTCCAACTATTGGCAAGCTTAATTATCTTCTTATGCTTTGGTCTCATCACTTTTTCCATCTAATGCAATGATCTTTTGTAGGGCTAGCACCTCGGAATTCATCATACCGCCACACAAATTCTTAAAGAGCCTTGATTTTTGTTATTCAGTTGGAATGAGGTTCCAGATGCGCTTCAAAACTGAAGATGCTGCCGAGCGCAGGTTTGTCACTTGTCTTGTTCATACCTGTTCTATATAATCAACCTATCACCAAGTGATTTCACTCAAACTTCTCTTGGGCAGATTCACTGGATTAATTGCTGGCATTGGTGATGCGGATCCGGTTAGATGGCCAGGATCAAAATGGAGATGCCTGTTGGTATGTTGCTATGATAATTCTATAATCAAAATATAGCTATTGTTTCTATGACTAATTGACATCAAAATAGATTGCTTGTTATCTATCAATTAGTGTGGTCAATGTTGTGTTCATTACTTTATTATAACATAATTGATGGTAATAATAAGTTCTTATCCTACAGGTAAGGTGGGATGATGTTGAAGCCAGTAGGCATAACAGGGTTTCCCCATGGGAGATTGAGCCATCCGGGCATGCTTCCACTTCGAATAACTTGATGGCAGCTGGTTTGAAGAGGAGCAGAATCGGATCTTCAGGGAAACTAGAATTTCCACTTCCCAGTTAGTTTCCATTTTCCTTGCTTTGTTTATTTGAGCAGTGTTTCATCATGCTTCAAAATTTGATAAGTTCTTGACTTATTGCTAATTACAGATGGGATTGGAACATCAGACTTTGGGGAATCATTTAGGTTCCGGAAGGTCTTGCAAGGTCAAGAAATTTTGGGTGTTAATAGCCCTTATGATGGTATAAATGCTCAGAGTCCAAGGATATCCGAGTTAGGGAGGTGTTATCCTGGCTCCATTGGTTCTGGGACATCGGTGTTAGGAAGTAATATCAGAATCCCTCAAGTTGCCTCTGATTTTTCCTACAACAATGGCACAGGCTTTGGTGAATCATTCCGGTTCCAAAAGGTCTTGCAAGGTCAAGAAATTTTTCCAAGCCAACCATATGGAAGGGCCTTGTCTATTGATGAGGCTCGCACAAATGGTCGGTTTGGACTTTTTGATGGTCATCATCTGGTTAGCCCCCGAAGTGGATGGCCCAACCAGGTGCATGACACTTCATCACATCTGCATGCATCTGTTGCATCAATGCAAGTGTCATCTCCTTCATCTGTGTTAATGTTCCAGCAAGTAGTTAATCCTGTTTCAAACTCGGAGCATATTAACAAGAGTAGCCAGGAGATAGATGGTAATAAAGTCCATTACCAACATTCATACCCAACTGAAGTGAAAGGTAGAACATTCGCATCGTTCCCAACCGATGAGCCCATTTTCTCTGGAAGAGCTAAGGAAGACATGAACTCATTTGAAATGTTTAACTTCCATAATCAGTTGGGCACTTCAAGGTCTATTGATTCAGCTTTGGCATTGAGAGAGAGTCAAGAGCTGGCATCTTCATGTAAAAGTAGCTGCAGACTCTTCGGTTTCTCTTTAACCGAGGATCCTCACATTACAAACAAAGAGGCTGCACCATCTTTGATCACTCGACAATTGAATTCAGGCCCTACATTTACTCAGCACGCCGAGGATAATTTTCCTCCCGGTCGTTCTCTGAGGACTAAAGCTGTTGAGAGTAACTTCACCAAAGTAAGTTGTTTTCATTTTGTCATTATTGACATATAGTGTGAACTTATGATCTCTCCTTGAATCAGTGATCTTAGACATTTGTTCATATTCTTTGTAGGGTGTATTGCAGTGTTGAGCTGAGGAATGAGAATCCTGATGTGTACTAGAAAGCAGTATTATCACACTGACTTCAGTGTCTAGTTCAAGTTGTTTGGTGATTTGATATGATAACTCTGGATTTGTTTGAATGAAAACTTTGGATGATTTGATCTTAAATTGGCTTATGACCAACTAAGTGCTTCTGTAACTACTCTTTTTATGCAAAGACACTTTTATGGCAAACCCATATGCATTTTTATCCATGTTCTTAACAATATAGCTGTAGTTGCTAGGCTGAGTATCCTACAAACTTTATGGCAAGAGTATATAGTTGCAATAATGGAATCAGTCTTGCTGAATGTGACATCTTAACGGATATGTTCATGAAATATATATATATATATATATATATATATATATATAAGTTGCAATACAATAATAATTATATTGAAATCATTTAATATTTGAAAGTGACAGTGGCAACCCAGTGGCATGTTGCATTGCAGGGCCCAAGCATAGAGGCCTAAGAAAAGGTCACACTTTATGAGCAATATAAAGCCTTCATCACATTAAAACTTTCTAGGGAAATTTATGAGCACCAAAGTGGTTGGTACTTTAATGTTGTTAAATGAATGAGGTTTGAACCAATTTGAATTGGTCGCTAGTCCGCTTAAACAAGTGTTGGGTGTTCGGATTTCATCTTGTGTATACAGCAACTCATTGACTAACGACAAATCCTTAAGTGAAGCTCAGATCCACGGAGGATTAGGCCTCAACCTACATCTATAATAATATGTACTCTGAATCCCATCTACATAGATTCATAGAGTGAGGCTAACTTTATGGATTTTTATTTTATAAAAGGGGTGAGTTTTGTCCACAAAGTTTGCAAAAGTCAAACAAGTATTAAATTTTGATCCCTTGGCAATTTGTTGAGTACAAATAGCATTCGCCCTGACAAGCTACTTTGTCTGGCTACACATGATCTAATGCGTTTGGGGACCCATCAATTTGTCATGTTGGGACCAATGTCTAAACAAATACCAAGAATATAACTTTTGAAAATTTGTAATAAAAATTTGAAGAAAACTTTTGAGTGTTGTGGGGGACCATGGCCCTTGCTGCTCTCTGCAAGTCTTTAAATCTAATACAGAATTGAACAAAAAGGAGGGGGAGGAAATAGTCTTTCCAAACCCAATTTTGAAGCATGAATTGTATCAAACATGTTCGTAAAGAGATTTTTGAGAATCATAACATTTTCAAACCAAGCCTGAGAATAGAGACAAGAAGCTAAACACTCATCTTTTTAAATATTTTCCTAACCCTGATTTTTGTCCACCCTAAAAAAAGTACATTTTTCGTAAATAATATTAATTTAATTTGTTTTAGGAAATAGTAGTTAAAATTAATTTATATTAGAAACTTTTGGATGACTTTTATATCAGAGCCTTGTATATAACACTCATCTTAGGGAAATATTGTTGGATAATCATATGATAAGAGAAGATTGTTAAATTCTTTTTTGAGAGTCCCAATGGGTACTACATCTGTTTGGATGGGCCATATTTCTTCTTGGTATAATAAGCTCTGTACTATTTCAAGCATTTCCTTAGTGGGTTGACCCAAAAGAAAAGAAAATAAGCAAAAGTTCATTCTTCAAGGGATTCAAAAAAATTGTTAGTTTAACGACTATATGTTGCTTTTCCCTATACTTTAAAATAATTGGGCCTAGGCCCGTTGTATCACCAGAAGAAAAAAAATTGAATTGATTTTTAAGAGTATTTTCAATAAAAGTATTTTTTAATAAAGAAAAACGTTTTCACAATTATAAAACCTGATGGCTACACCATTTTTTTTTATTGAATATATTTGTTAAAGGTCAATGGAGAAGTTTAAATTTTGGATATTTAAAGTAGTTAACATGCTCGGTGCTATCAAATGTCAATACCGAAAGCTGAAAAATGAAAGTGGTAACTAGTATAAGTGTTGAAATGTATGAAAGAAAATAAAAGAAAATTAGGCATAGAAAATCTTTTGCTACGGTGGTCAGATTTCATAAACCAAAAACACACTTTATATCATGCCATTTGAATTGGATGTTTAAGTTTACTCCCAAATATTATTGGCTTTGGGTACATCTGACCGCAAAAGATGTCATACAACATCTACCTATTTTATATTCATGTACCATGAGGAAAAAAAAAAGTTTTGAACGATTGATTGTAATTACAGAAAGAAAGAGAAAGTTTTGGGAGCCCATAGTTTATTAGGCAAGGTGGCCAATAAATTTTTTTCTTCTTTTTTTTTTTATTTTTTATCACTCATTATTTCTCTAATTACACTTATGGCTCTCTAATGTTGATTCCCTAACATTATTTTTACCTAAATAACATAATTAATTCGTTGGTGACGTGTTATCAACATTTATTTCGTATAGAATATAGTAACATATTGGGAGGCTATCGTCATTGGATACGTCATTGACCTTCAATTAAATGACGTATGTAAAATGTGGAAAGTAATGTAAAGGGGTGATTTGTGCGTCCCATTGATTGGTTCATATTCTTGGTGATTATAGCAACTATCCAACATGTTGTGAAAAAGTCAAAATCTGTGAACGAACACAATACTGTAATGAGCTAATCATTCGTATGGTTTTTAAATTCACCAATATCTCTTATTATTGTATACATGTATTTTAGAATTTAATTTAATTGTGATTCGTTGTTATTAATTTATTATATATAATACACAACATATTTTTACTTATATGAAAACAAAATAATTGGGCATGGTTTTATTGTCATATGAGGCATATATACAGAGGTGAGTAGTGACTGATGAATGGAAAGTGATGACAAAATGAGCAGCGACGACGTATTGTATATATTTGTAATTTGCTTAGCTTGCACTCTTTTTCTTCATGCCGAACAGTTAGAATAAAAAAGATAATGATGATTGCTTAATAATAATAAATTTAATGGAATAGAATAAATTATTATTATTATTATTATTATTATTAGCATTTAGCAGTGCAATAAGCAAGGACTTATCAACTATATTATTATTGCAATAGTAGTAGGGCTACTGATCCACTACGTTTACCATGAAAGCGAAAGGCCTGTTTTATAGTCAAAAGGTTTTTCTAGGTGACAAGTTTAATAAAATTTGAAGTGGATTATTAGGTGTTAGGTGATATAACGTGTTTCAATGTTTTTAGTCGTTAATTTTAAATTAATTTTAATTATAAAATATTTTATGATTAAGCTCTCAACGATTAAAAATAGTAAAACCTCTCATGTCACGAAATACCTAATACGCTTCTTAAATCAATAAAATTATACTCATAAACATACACTTGGAGGAACGGAGGTAGTTCTTTTATTATATAACTTCTTATATAATTGTAAATTTTATCAACTAATCAAAATATCAGTAATAATTTTCCTTGATGAGTTTTTAATTTTATGATCTTATAATGGTCATAAGAATAAATAATAACGGCCATGATGAAATCGTCATTCAAAACTAGGAGATAAATAAGAATGGTTATGCAAATATAGAATTAAAAAGAAAAGGAGTTGGTAATTTATTAGTAATCTTAGGTACGAGTAGAATATGCCTCTGGAATAAAACTTGTCTTACAAAATTAAAAATGAGAACATGTGAGTTGCGTTGTTGTGGAAGTGTTTGAGCAAGTCACAAGTAGAATAATGACGAGTTGAGAACAATTAACAATATACATGTCGTGTAACATGCACTTCCAAATTAATTAGTTACTTCATAATTTAGACTACATTAGATTTGAATTTGCAATAGTCTTACCTTAGTATCCAGGTATTCAAATACTATACCTACAAATTAAATAAACCGGTATTATTATTATTTACACACATTGTCATAAAATGTAACGAAATAAACAAGTGGGGCATGTAGAAAAGCATAAGTGATTAACACACTCATATGTTGTAGTACATGTGGAGGGGACCAAAATTATTAGAGTAACATTGATGAACTTGATAAGTCACGTCCAAAGGAGAATGACATGTGCCTGCAGCTATATATGCTTAGATTAGATTAACATGACCCATAACATGTTAATCAATTCATATGTGCATACAAACATACGTACAATAATAATGTAATCTTAATCAATCTTATCTTCTTCAACCGTGTGACATCATTTTATTATTTTTTGTTGACGATAATAAACAATAGACTCGATGAAAACGTGTAGTGGAACCGAAACGAACCACCACCAATGGGGCTAGTGTCTCCAACTTCCAAAAACGACAGCTCCGTAACGTGCATCAATGGGCGGCCACGATGCTTCTTCTCATCTCCACCACTAACACGTGGCACAGGATAACAGTCAACTAAAACGCTGTCGTTTTGTTGCACCGTCCCTCGCCATTTTGTGGGACACCACATGACTTGACTTGTCACTTCTCACTACGCTCGCCGTGTGGCTACCTCACACCTTCTCTGCCCGCTGCCCGCTATCCATTTATTTCATTTTCAGCTTAATCATAATTATATACACTAATTTAATCATTTTTAAGCTCATTAACATATCATTTATTCTAATCACCGTCACTCTATAAAATTAGAGTAATGTGCTCCAATAGCGTTGGATTAAATATAGCCAGCTCAACACATACATACGTATGCACATTTTCAATCGGGACCATGTAACGCTAATTTAATTCTTAAACTTATGAAGATCAAATTAATCTTATCCGGAAACAGCTTAACAAAAGTAATTAGGATGCTTTGGTTTGTATTTTTATTTTTTGTTTTCATTTTTAGTGTTTTCTGTTTTTTGAATTTTGTGAAGGAAAAAATAAAACAATAATGTTACACATCCAAGTGATTTAAGTAACCAAGCTCAATCAAGTAGAAACATATCACGCGCCCCTTGCCATCTATCCTAACAAACACGTAAGTCTGTTATTTCCCTTTTCCTACGACGACGACAATGAAGACAGTGGCAAGAAAATTAAGAGAAAGAAGGATGAGAAGCAGCAACAGGGACAAGAGGTGGAGAAGTAGCAGCAGCAGCAACAAGAGAAGAAGAAGAAGATAATGAGGAGGAGGAAGAGAAAGTGGTGGAGCAGCTGCAGTAGGAGGTGGAGGAAGAGCAACAACAAAAGAAGAAGAAGAAGATATTGATTTGTGTTTTATTCATCAAATTCGTTTCTGTTTTCTTTTTTATTCCGTTTTTGTTTTTCTTTCAATTCCGTTTCTATTTTCGTGAAAATTCAATTCAGTTCTTATGTGAAAATTCGTTTCTGTTTTATATGAAAATTCCGTTTCTATTTTATATAAAATTCCATTTTTGTTTTCATGACCCAAAGTCACGCCTGGGCGTAAATAAGACCACGCCTAGACGTGGCGCTAAATCCGTTTCTTTTTTCTTTCAATTCCGTTTCTGTTTTTGTAAAAATTCAATTATGTGAAAATTTCGTTTTTGTTTTATATGAAAATTTCGTTTCTGTTTTATATAAAATTTCGATTCAGTTTTTATGAAGAAGAAGAGGATTACGAAAATGGTCGTGGTAGCAATGATGGCGACGGCAGCGGCGGCATCGTAGTAGCAGGGAGAAGGAGAAGGAGGAAAATGAGGAGGAGGACGATAAGGCGAGGGGGAGGAGTTGTTGCTGAGAAATTGGGAGAGAAGTGCGCCGTTTTGAATGGGGAAGAGGGGCGCGTGTTTTTCACGCTACTTGGGTGAGAGTGGATAAAAAATACTTGATTGAACTTGGTTGGTGAAATTGCTTGAATGTGTAACATTATTCAAAAAAAAATAGCAGAAAATATAATTTTATTATTTTTTATTTTATTTTATTTTCATAAAATTTAAAAAATAAAAAACAGAAAAATAAAAAATAAAAACGTAAACCAAAAACATCCTTAATTCGGAGATAAATGAGATGATTCTTAATCCAAAAACGTAAGAGTATTAATTAGTAGATAAGAAATAGAAGGCACATGAGATATGTGTGAAGGAATAATTAAATCCGAAACGGCATCCGCATTCCCATGTTAGTTACACGTCAGGGATTGCAACTTCCAGGAATGTGGTGACGCAACATAACGTCACCCACAGTAGCTGTGACGCAATAGAGCGCGTAACCGCCGTTGACGTTAGAGTCTTCTCTCACTCCCCACCATTACCGAAAACTCCCTTTATATTTCCACCTATACCCTCCATTACAATCCCCCTTCCCCTTCCTTCACGAACTAACCTTCCCTTCTTTCTCTCTCAAGATGCACCAAGCAATTCCTTATAGGACCTGGATCCATGCGAACACACGTGACTCACGTGACCTTCCCCTTTCTGGAGGAGGAGGAGTGCGGGGGGCAGGTGCGGATTCTGCCAGCGTGGCGAAACTAATTTCGGAGAACGCAGTGATAGTGATTGGGAGACGTGGATGCTGCATGTGCCACGTCATCAAGAGGTTGTTACAAGGCCTTGGAGTGAACCCTCCTGTCTACGAGGTGGACGAGCACCAAGAGGCCGCCGTGGCCGCACACCTGGGAGCTGCGACGGTGCAGTTCCCGGCGGTGTTCGTGGGAGGGAAGTTGTTTGGAGGGTTGGAAAGAGTGATGGCGAGTCATATCTCAGGTGAATTGGTTCCAATCCTAAAGGATGCTGGCGCCTTATGGCTTTGAGCCTTTGACTTCCTAATTCCTCTTTCTTAATTTTCTTGTTAATTATGAGAGGAATTTCATTAATTGTATCCAAAATTTTGTTACTTCTTCTCAATTAGCTCTTTTAAGTTCTTTCTTATATATATGTTTGCAAAGCAAGAAGAAAGAGAGTTTCTGTACATTATATATATAATTAAGTTTTCTTTTAACAAGGTACTGAAGGTAGTTTAATTTTCTTGTTTAACTTGTTGGATTATGCTCTTCTTATCCTTTTGATTGGATTTGTGCGTTGTTAACCCAGGTGGAAAATGAATGCATTAAGGCATTAATAAGGATTGCCGTCGTCCAAGTTAGATTACCACGATTCATTTTGTGAAATGAATCCCTTCCATAATAGTAACTAAAATCTTAAATCTTGATTAAATTCTTACGATTTTTAATCGATAATTAAAATCTTATTATAATTTTACATTTTAATTTATTTTATAATTTCACGTAAATCTCGATTTTTTCTTTCTTGATCCCATTCACATCACCGTCCTTTTCTATCTATATTGTATCAGATGTATGGGAATTTATGTGTGGATTGATGAGAATAGGTAAGTGAAGTGAGGAAGAGGTTAAAAAGAGTAGAGTTGTTATTGTTAATCAATTATATATTTTGGATTTTATTTTATTCCATTTCCAAGTACTACTGATGGATCTAAATACTAAGGTAATTAAATTACATAATCGCTTGAAACTTGAAAGTATATTTTAACGTCCCGAAAGAGATTAGTAGTCAAAACTCAAAATCGATGCGTGAAATTTCTCATGAGAACTTAAATAAGTGATGAGAAAGATATGTGTTGATTAATTGTTACATATATAGTGTTACACTTTTAGTTATGAATCCTTTTATACTACCTGCTTGTGTTAAATGTACTATTTACAAGTATCTCTTAGTCAAGGCAAATTTAACTATTTTGTGTTCTATAGCCATAAAGAATGATTGCTATGTATATATTATTGAGATGAAATATGTTGAATACGGGAATGAATTCTTTCAAAAAAATTTTGTTCAATTGTTTCATAAATTTTTAAGTGGATTAAGAAAAAACAAATGAAAGAGGATATTAAATAATAAGATATCACATTTGACAATCAATAGAGGAAAATACTTGAAATGATTTAGAAAACGATGCTCTGATTATACTTGGAAAACGTCTTCACCTATGAATATAATTAATTAATAGATTGGTGAGTTTCAAGTTAGGTTAGTAGTTACAAGATAAAAAGGCATACAAAGTCAAATTCTCTTCCTCTCACAATTGCCTAGAAATTGCAGGTGATATTCCTCTTACTTAACAGCTGGAAATAAAACAACTTCATTTGGTCAAGTGTAAATAAGTGGGTCTGAAAATTTAAATTAAATGCTGAAAATAATAGTATATGACTATATGATTTCGATTAAAATATTTGGATAAGTGATATTTGGAAACACATATTGTTTGTAAGATTAATCCTCATATATGTTAAAACAAACGAGTAAACTAACAAGGTAAAAAGCACAGAAGAAAAAGAAGGGATTGTGTAGGTATGGAGGGTTCTAACTTCAAAGCAGCCTACCACCTCCTTCCATTGCTGAAAGTGGGATAACTAATTATTTAATCACTTGATTAAACAATTTGATGGAAGGCTGATCCATTATTTTTCTTTTATTTCTCTTTTTTCCTTCTTTAATTTTTTCCCGTGTTAGTTTTATATATATATATATCCATTAAATTTGTATGCACTGTCCCAAAACATGGCACGATGTGCACATTGAACTGGTCCCCAAGCATAAATTAATTAGTTAGGAGAAGTAGGTTAAAGAAGAGAGTTTAATTAGGCAGAGATTGAAGCTTTTGGGCCCTTTTAAAGTTTTAAGATTTAAGAGAATATTTGTCTATCTAATTATCTTTGATATAATTTTTTATTGTTGTGATATTTTATTTTAAAGAGAATACAATTTGATCCTTAGTTACATTATTTTTTGTGAGAGCATGCAAATAGAAAGGTAGATAGATGAAATGTTAATAAAAGGTAAAAAATAGAAAAAGACATAAAAAGATCATCAATAAGACAATCAAAGGATATCTACATATAAATAATTTATTGATAGATACAGTCGTTTGATTCATGTAGATAACTCCACGTAATGAATAAGGCATTGTTGTTGTCGTTTACTTACAAAGTTATAGTCTTATAGAATAGGAAGATTTTCTCATATGGCAGTCACTTTTAACGGAATGTGATGTTCCAGTTTTGTTCATCATTAAGATTTATTATAAAAAATAATTAATGGATGATATTTAATGAACTTAGTGTTGAATAGTATTCATATGGTATAATCCATGGTGGACTCCTAACAAGTTTTATAGGTATCAATCATGGGTATTTTTGCATTGATTTCACTACCCAATCTTGTTCCAAGCCGAGCAGCTCGAGCAATGGGCTCACTGTTTACGCTTTTAGCATGTGGGCCTTTAATGAGTGTTATTTTTTTTTGGGTTATATAATTGAAATCTATATCTTCATGGTTTTTTATTAGGCCATATTTAGTACTCCTTTCTTTAACATTAAGCAAACTCCTACTTGAGTCAGTCTAATGGTTAGTTCACTAGTCCATTTAAGTAAGTGTCAAGAGTTCGAATATCATCTTGTGCATGTAGCAATTTAGTAGTAGTCAGCGACAAATCCTTAAATGAATCTCAGATTCGCGAAGAACTAATCTTCGATCAGTTGGCTTGAAGGATATATTGAGAAAATAAAAAAATTTAAACAAACTCCTAAATAATATTTATGTGTTTATGTGTTTTGGGTATAATAGAATTTATGTGTTTTGGGTATAATAGAATTTTTACGGAAGTCCCCCTCAAACCCCTACCAGCTAAGGATATGATTTGGCCAATTAAATAAGTATTCGATGATGATATATTGATATTACTGTCCTTTAAATGATTTTTTTTAATTTGGAAGATTTATTTTTAATAAATGCCCTTTAATAATATTGTAAATTTAAATACATTTAGGATTTATTTGATACCTCTAATTTCATATGAGTATTTTCTCAATCTTCATGAATGTAAACTTTTTTAATGGTATATTTTTATATTCAGTAAATGATGTCAGAGAATACGAAAGAAATATTCAACATTTTACTTGAATAATTCATTTGCATTGTATATGCGACTTAATTATCTAAAAATGGTTGTTATTCCTTCTTGCACAAAATTGAAAAAAAAATCCGAATAACATGGACTTAAAAAACGAGTCACTGGATTAATTAGGTTGAAACAAATAACCTCCATTTTGAACATATATACAGCATCTATATTTACATATTAGTTGTGTTTCAAATTCCATGCATAGTTATATGATATGGGTGTTGGAATAGATGGTAGTTGTCCTCAATGGATTGTATGAACCGGTGGATGGTAATGTAACACTGGTGATGCTTCAGTTTTCAAAAAAATATCTTACTAAGGTTGTATTTTATTGTTAATATTGCTGAAATTTTATAAAGTTGAAAGATTTTTTGTTCTTACCTCTAATTATTCGTTAATATGAATGTCACATTTTTATTATTCATGACCGAATAAATGAGTTTTACATTAAATTCGAGTCTAACTCAACTATATGATTATGATAGAAATAATCATCTATTGATATCGAAAATTATAATTAATTTTCTTCAATTTAGTAATCGAACTAAAATCAAATAATATTTATGTCCTTTGGGTTTTTTGAGGTAGCAAAAGTATTGAAAGAGAAAATTTCATTCCCCTCCTCTGAAAGATTTTTAAATGACAATCCGCTTCCTTCTATTTATAAAATATTCACTTTTCTCCCCTCTCAAAATTAAATAACATACATTTTAGTTCGACTAACTAAAATACTCTCTAGTAATTATTATTATAATGAGTTTTATTTATTTGTATATTATTATTCTTACTATTATAATAAAAGTTAATAATATATATATATATTTGTTGAACAATAATTAATTAATTATACACAACTAAGTTTTTTTAACAACCAAGTCACCACACCTCACGCGCCTCTCATTAATAGGGGTATTAGGTTTTTCCGTTTTTTTGAAATCACAAATCCCTGATTTGTATCCTTCCTCTTTTATCACAAATCCCTGCGTTTTCGTTCTGCAACTGCATGCGTTTTCATTCTGCAACTTTTCACAGTGGCGATGATGACAACGATGAGGAGAAGAACGACGATCATGATGCCATTGACGAGGAAAAAGAAAGAT
>JASCZI010090731.1:0-28096 GCA_036250425.1 Stylosanthes scabra
ATATATATATATATATATATATATATATATATATATATATATATATATATATATATATATATATATATATATATATATTCAATATCTAAATACAATCCCTGTCTTCAGCAATGATTTATTACACCTCATTTTGTTTTCTCTATATACTACCTCACTACTACCCTAAGAACGAAAATAAATATAAAGCGCATTTTAAGGTTTTTTTATGAATAATATTAAGAAAATATTAATAGACTTTTTTTTTTATTTCATCTTTTATCACCTATTATTTTTTTAATTATAGCTCTCTATTGGTCCCATAATGTTGATTTCGTAACATTACTCTAATATTAATATATGTACTATTGTACACATCTATATATACCATTTAGTAACACAGAAAAATATAAATATCAATACAGAAAAATACAAATTTTTATACTAATGTTCACATTTTTCTAAGTTATTAAATGATGTGCAAATGTATATACAATGGTATATATAGATTTATTTTTTTTTATTAACTCATTATATTATTTTATATTTGTTACTCGATCATCAACCTCGAGATTTTGAAATTATATAGTCTCAACATGAAAGTCATATATGGGATAATTTATACTGTCTCTTTTTATTTTATTATTTATTTATTTTTGTTAACACCCTACTTTCCAGGTATGAATTGAAATTAAGCAATGAAGACAAGTGCTGAGTCTAATAACAATGCCTCGGTTGCAAGAGGTGGTCATAGTAACTTAGTGGCGAGAAGGCCCATTCAAATATTCTTCATCTTCTTTGTTGGATTCGCTTTGATGTTTATGTTCGTATACAACTATACTTCTCCCGTTACAATTCCTGTTTTCTCACAATACTTCATAGCTCCCACAACAACGGTATAGGTCTCTACATCTCTTTATATATTTTAATTAATTAACCTTAGCTTAAAGATAAAAAGAGACTTATTTTTTGGAAGGAGGGATCATTTTAAAAAATTAAATATCAAAATTTGATGCCATGGTATCATAATTCTACAATCGAAAAGTTTAAAATTCGATTGATCCATGATAAACTCCAATATTTTTTTCTTAATAATAATACTGTGATCATCATCATCATCATTATTATTATTATTATGTTGCAGATAGATAATGATAAAAAACTAGAGAATGTTCTAAGAAATGCTTCAATGGAGAATAACACAGTGATTATAACAACATTGAATGATGCATGGGCGGAGCCAAATTCAATATTTGATATATTCCTGGAGAGCTTTCACGTTGGGATTGAGACAGAGAAATTGTTAGATCACTTGGTGGTAATAACTTTGGATGAAAAGGCACATGCTCGTTGCCAAGCTTTGCATCCTCATTGCTATCAACTTGAGACTAAGGGTACCAACTTCACCAACGAAGCATTTTTCATGACAAAAGTTTACTTGGACATGATGTGGAGAAGAATTGAATTTCTTGGCACTGTTCTTGAACTGGGCTACAGCTTTATCTTCACGGTACATTTACTTTACTAACCACAGTACAAAACAATTTTAATGTTTGCATACTAAAATTTATGAATCTACTGATTGTCCCTACTTACTGTCCATGCATGGTCACACCACCACACCCCAGACTCTTGCCCATAGTGATAGATAGTGTCCACCTTCAAATCTCAATAAAGTACTAATCTCCTCATAGACCATTAGGTTTAATTTATTTCTTCCCCAATCAAGCTTCGATCTTTACATCTTCTCCACCTTACTTATTATATCTTTCTTAACCTCCAACTTTGAATCTCCTAATGACTGTCCCAGATATTGTCTTTATATCCTCTTGTTAAGACTGACAATAATAACGAACCCTATTCCTGGATATTCAATCCAATCAGTTCAAGTAGAATTATTAATTTATCTGATCTGCACGGTGCAAATTGAGTTGTGGGTCCAGTATGATTCAAGTTAACATTCAATCTATTCAACCAATCCGCACTATATATATATATAAATATATTATAGTAAAAATATATTAAGAATGAACGTGACTAAATACCTTTCTTTTACAATATAAAAATTGTTCAACTACCGGGTTAATATATTCAATTGAAAACTTAATAGTTTTATTTATATAAAAATCAATTTTATTTAGTAAAAATATTTCTTTCACAATATAAAAATTATTCAACTGCCGAGTTAATATATTCAATTAAAAACTTAACAATTTTATTTATATAAAAATCAATTCTATTTAGTAATTTATAAAGAGTAATATTACATAACCATCAATTTTAATTTATTTAGTTTTTTTTATTTGTAAATAGAGTAATACTAAGGAGTCAACGTTAAGGGAGTCCATGAGCGTAAGTTGGGAAATAGTGGGTGGTAAAAAAAGAAAGAGAAAAGAAAAAAAAACCTATTGACCACTCATTGACTAACATATTATGTTTTTTTAAAAACCCGCAAATAGGATTAAAGTGGCATACCATAAATTCACAATAAAATTAAGATCGAAACTAAATCCTGTGTTACCCATTAGCACCCTGCTCCTTGTCCCCCTTGCCACATCGGTAATAATTATTTCTTCCGATGGTTTCATACTTGTTCAATTCCCCTCAGCATGTCTTTCTATATATTGGGTCTTTTCTTCTGTGTTTAGCCTTTGTCCCTTTGATAGCCTTACTTATTAGTTCGCATATCCATCCAGCTTTTGGATATATAGCATGTAACGCATCTACCTTGAAGCGAATCTTATGAACCCTAAACATCAACCAATTCTTTCTCTATAATAAGTAGACAATAACCAGCACTCTTCATTTCTTCCCAAAGAGTTTCATTGAAAACCGTCACTAACTTTTCTTCAAAGCTTCGACAATGCTCTTAATCTCCACTCCTATTTTGTTGGATATTCTTGGTTTGGGGTGACTGTCACAGTTAACTGTACTGTTGGCATGACATAAATACGTTAACGTTTTTGCAGGATACTGATATAATGTGGCTTAGGAATCCATTCAATCGATTTTACGATGATGCAGATTTTCAAATTGCTTGTGACAACTTTAATGGCGACTCCAATGACTTGAATAACCTACCAAATGGAGGCTTCACCTATGTAAAGTCCAATGAGAAAACAATCTGGTTCTACAAGTTTTGGTTCAATTCTAGAAGTATATACCCCAGGATACTTACTCAAAATGTGCTCAACAAGATCAAGATGAACCCTCTCATTCATGACATCAACTTAAAGATTAGGTTCCTTAACACAACATATTTTGGTGGGTTTTGCCAGATCAGCAAGGATTTCAATGAGGTTTGTACAATGCATGCGAATTGTTGTGTTGGTTTGGACAACAAAATCAATGATCTAAAAATCTTGCTTCAAGATTGGGCTAAGTATATGAAGTTGCCTGACAAAAGAAAAGTAGAGGCACATCCTTCTTGGAGTGTACCACAAAGTTGCAAGTAAGTAATATATATTCTTATATATTATTTGATTTCTATTCATACCGTATTCTTTGTTAATTTCTTTGTGATATTAATTTTTTTAGAGTTTGAATTATGCATTTAAAAAGAGATAGAGATTATAAACAGTGAATTAAAAAATAGGGTAAAGTACTGTTTTGATCTTTAACATTTGAATTGTTTTCTATTTTGGTCTCTAACGTTTAAAACGTCATAGTTTAGTCCCAAAACGTTTTAATTTTAATCAATCAAATCAAAATTCCAATGTTCGTTTCTATTTAATTATTACAATGCTTAGATCTCTAAAACATGTTTATCACTATTATTATTATCCTAAAAGAAAAAGACACAATGCAAACATGTTTTAGAGATCTAAGAATTTAAATAATTAAATAGCGACAAACATTAAGATTGAGACTTAATTGATTAAAATTAAAATATTTTGGGACTAAAATAGAACGTTTTAAACGTTAAAAACTAAAATAAAAAAACAGCTCAAACATTAGAGACTAAAATAATACTTTACCCTAAAAAATATAAAAAGCTATTTTAGTCCTATTTGACAATTTTTTTGTGCATGGGTGTCCTCCTGTTTGACATTATATGTATAGTTAAAGTAGGATAATAATAATAATAATAATAATAATAATAAATAGATATAATTATTATTGTGGGATCGCACGGACTAATAAAAATGTATAGTATTCCAAAGGAGGACTTATAATTTACTATGTTGATGTGTCATTAATCCTCCGTATTTCTTTTTTCTGTCTTGTATATTAACGAAATGAAGGACATCATTCGAGAATGCAAAACGTAGGAAAAACAAAGGCAGGTGATGATGACACCAGCAATGCTGCTTGATGAATGATGATTGTATAAAGGTATGTAAAATTTTGCAAAGCGAGTTCTTATATTATTTTGTAAAGTTGTGATTTGTGAAAAGAACATCGCAAGTGCCAACTATTTATTATGTGAAAATTTTCAGTGTAAATTCACTAAATTGTACTTCTAGTCAAATCAAATAATATATTAGAAATCAACAATCTCTGAAACGCGAGATTAATTAGTACCCTGTATACAACGGATGTTAATATCATACTTCATAAAATTGCATTGTATAACTTGAATTTAAATAGCCGGAGATTATTAGCATAAGCTTTAATTTTATTATAAAAAATTTAAGGGTTAATAGTCAAATTAAGTTTCTAAAAATAGTTTATTCATCAAATTTTGTCCTTGAATTTTTTTAAATCAAAGTAGTTTTTAAAAGATTTTATAAATCAAAGTGGTATAATTGTTATTCTATTAATAATTTCTGTAACTATTAATCACATAAAACATTATGTTTGACGCTATTTTTATTTATAAAAGTTGTTTGAGCGAAAAACGTCAATAAATGTAAGAATTGAAGAGTTATCTCGTTAATATCACAAAACAATGTCGTTTTCATTCAAGCAATCCTTATAATCATCGTTTTAGGGTGTAGAAATGAAAGTTAACGCTCTATATGATAAATCTTTATAAAAAACTATTAATCGAGATATCACTACAAGAAATGCGTCCGTTACTGGCGGAATTTTTCATAATTTTGGCCATTTTCATCATTACCGTGGGATTTACCGACGGAAAAAGAGTAGCGCCGATAATGCGTCACCGGCGGAAAAATCCGCCGGTAACATAATTTTGGTGGCCAATTCGGTTTCAGTATTACCGGCGGATTTACATATTCCGCCGGAAACGTTAAATTTTTTTTTTTAAAATGTATAAAATATTACCGAGGAAAAATCCATCGATAATTCCCCCGGTAACATTGACAGAATTAAAAAAAAATTATAAAAGATATAAAAGATGCTAACACGATTCCCCTATCATATCCGCAACATACTTAATAGCTTCATACAAAAAAATCTAAGTGATTTAAATTAACTCTTTCCTATTTCAAAGATAACCTCCGTCTTAATAACTTCAATTCTATATTTGAATCCTTGGCCTTGGCAACCCTGTCTTGCAACTCCTGAAACAAACACACAAAAATATCTTCAAAATTAAAATATGTCAACTCCAGCTCATAACATTCTTCTAAACAGTTTTTGCCTATATAGTAACATGCATTGTGTGCAAGGAATTTAAGGTAAAACAAAACATAAATTTCTTTACGGAAAATCAAAACTACAACCTACATCGTCCAAGAATTACAAAAGCTAAACATATACAAACACGAAGATTAATTATTACCCATGTTAAGGTTGCTAAAAAATCAATACCCCATTCACTAATGCACCTTTGATAGCAGTATTTCAAAAAACCCAAAGGAAGTATCACCAATCTCTTCCACCCCTGAACCCTCCACCAGCACCACCACGACCTGCAGAAAATGAAAATTTCATACTTATTGAAAAAAAAAAATCCTCCAATTAAATGTACAATCCAAGTTAGGATTCAAATACACCTAAACTTGTGTAAGCTCCACAAGTTTAGCAAATTTAGGTGAACTTTGAGTTTGATTATCTTATTCAGTTCTACATGATGAATCACATACTAACCAAAAAACTTAATTATAGCTTTCTGAAGCCCTTTGATATCAAATAAGCAAGGCACCTGGAATTTGAACAATACACTAAGCAGCAACAAATATTTTAGTTTCAGTAAAACCATAAATTAATTCATTCATACTTTGGTTTCAGTAATAAATAACATCCACTTCCCAGTCTCTCAGGCTTCTACTCCATTAAAAAATCCATGTCCATGGTATACCAAAACCCTAAGATTGGAGAAACCCAAACCATTCAATCAAGCAACAAAATTCAAACAGAGTCCAAAATAAAATTTTGCAGTAGAATTCAACTAAGTAGTAGAATTCAACAAAATAAACATTCAATTAATTTTGCAAAAATAACATTTACCTGCAGAGAGTAGCAGAGAGGGAAGGGGAGAAGATGACAGCGGCGTGGTTGAGAGGGGTTGCACGGTGGCGGGTAAAGCTGAGGCTGCGAAGGGCAAAGCTCGACGCGGCGATGTGCGAGGGAAATGATGCGACAGGCAAGGGGAGGGCTGCGACATGCGAGGCTCGAGGCGGCGACGTGCGAGGGGAGGGCTTCCACGGCCGAGGCTCGAGGCGGCGACGAAGAGGGGAGGCGAGGTCGATGGCGTTACTGCTTCAAAGAGAAAGAGGCGAGGTCG
The DNA here is from genome assembly GCA_036250425.1 of Stylosanthes scabra. Classification (NCBI taxonomy): domain Eukaryota; kingdom Viridiplantae; phylum Streptophyta; class Magnoliopsida; order Fabales; family Fabaceae; genus Stylosanthes; species Stylosanthes scabra. The sequence continues at coordinate 6,611 of JASCZI010090731.1, forward strand.
ATGGCGTCGCTGCTTCCGCGCGGGACGACGTCAAACGGGAAGGGAGGCAACGACGGTGACTTCAGAGGCGGAGATGAGGGTAGCGTCGACGACTTCAGTCTGCGGCGGCGGCCTCAGTCTGGAACGGGGGTGAGGGGGGCGGGGACGGCGGGGTTGTGGGAAAGAGATTGGTGTTAGGGTTTATTTTGAGGTCTTGTAGAGTAATGGGGAGATTTGGGATTTTATTTGGTGTCACGCTTAAGTGCTAGTGTTACTGACGGAATTACTGGGGGATTTTAAAATCCGTCGGTAAAGTTTCCTAAAAAATTTGAGATCACTATTTTCGCCGGTAATTCCGTCCCAAAATTCGCTGATAATGTCCGCTCCAAATTTCGACGATAATTTCGCTGGTAATGAACGTGTATGTAACGACGAATTTGATTAAATTTTAATCTTAACTATTTGATTGATAACATATTTTAAGCATGAATTTGATGAACGATTATTGTTTTGAGGACTAATTTGATAATTAACTCAAAGTTTAATCTAGAACCATTAAAATGAGCCAAATTTATCGGACCAACTTGTTTTTATCCGTCTAAATAGGCAAGCTTTGGTTTCTAAACTTGGACCGTTTAAAATCCGAGCTAAATGGGTTGGCCTGTTTATTTATTTTTTTCGAAAATAACACTTTTTTCTCATATTTTATCAAATTCGAACCGAAAACTCGATTTACCAACTAATTTTTTTAAAATAAGTTTTTTTTTTTTTTATAAAAAAGGGGTTTTGTATTAAAAATTAATGTGAAAGTCTTGAGAGCCAATATTAGGGAGACAATAGGTAGCCAATATCATTTTTTCTTCTTTTCTCTCTCCCCTTTTACCACCCACTATTTCCCTAATTATACTCATTGACTCCCTATGGGTCCCCTAACGTTGGTTCCCTAACATTACTAAAAATTAATTAAATCACACATGTATTTTGTATTTCAATATGTATTATATACTAGTGGTTAATTTTGATGGCTGTTTTTGGTGTATACATAGCATAACCTATATGAACAATATGCTAGGTAACCAACAAAAAATTAGCTAACGTCAATCAATAATATAAAAAAATCAATTCATTTGCAATTATTATATTACCCCGATTTTTAGTTTAGCTAATATTGATTAACTAATATTTGGTTACCAATACTTTACAATATATAAAAAATTACATTTGTATAATAAGCTATTAGTACTTTATATTTTGAATATTATGTGTATTAATAATTTAATAAATATTCATATATTTTCGAATCTACTCACGGGTTAACGAGCTGAGCTGGCTCCAACCTCAAGCAAGCTCATTTAGTTTTTGAGTTCAAATCCCGACCCAAGCTCGCTTCATCAACTCATGAGCTATGATTGAGCTCTAACTAGCTCATGAGCTGACTTGACTCACTTCCATCCCCACCTTTAATATATACCTCCAAAAAGTAGAGGTGCTGAGGACTAAAATTTTTTTGGATGATAATTAAAATTTTAATAACTTTTTTCCTTTAATATTAATTTTTATCCATTCTCCACTTCTTCTCGTCTCAATTTTTTATATTTTAAATCAAATATAATACACAAACTTAATTTAGTATCAATCTTTCAATTTTTATTTCTTAATTTTTGTCATCTCATATCTATGCCTCTTCTAAACGTAGACTTAAGTAGCCTTTAATTAATGTTGATTTTTGGTTCGTCAAATGCCGTTTTATTTTGTGTGTAATGACTAATGGTAATGACACTTTAAGGCTCGGTTTGGTAATGTTGTGGCTTTCAAAAAGTGGTTAAGTTCTTTGTACTCTAAAAAAGCAACTGATGGAAAGTCATATAATGATTGTTTCGTAAAATAACTCAAAATTACTCTCAATAACCACAAACCACATATATCGTGTTCTCTTACTGATTTTTTTTTTAATTAAAAAAACGTCTCTGTTGAGCAGGTGTTGAAGGTTGGAGTTATGTATCAATCAAGTTACATATCACATCAAATTGGACACATCTACACTAAAATTGTATACTTTACCCTAAATGGTAAAATAAATTAGTTTACATTATGGAATACTATAATAATTGATATAAATCAAATTTGTATCCATGCCAATTAATAAAATATTTTTATTTTTTAATTTTTTTAGGTGCACAATTATTTTTACTAATAATATATATTTTTTGATTTCTCAATTATATTTATTTATGTTATATATAAACTAAATAATATACTTTTTTCTTTATGAATTTTAGAAAGTGGCAAACTAAATGACCAAAATTACTTCATAGAGTACAGTAATAACAAAAAAGGTCAATATTTTTTTTTTGCGCTTACTATGATGAAGAGAAAAAAAAGTTAAAAGATGAAAAAAATTTAAATTAAAGGGTCAAAATAATTATAAGTTTTGTCAAAATTCTATACCCTCACTTCAATCCAATGCTTGATAATTATTCTCTTCATTCTCTTCACTCTTTTTCTCTTCACCAAAAAAGCTCTATTTTTTTTAGGGTAAAAAATAATACTTATACTTCTTTTTATACAGATGAATGCTCTTAAAACTCGGATCACGCGTGTATATATATATATATATATTAAAAAAACCGTAAAAAGTATTAAAAGATTGCTTGGCCTAGTGGTAGAAATGCTTTTCTCCCATACCCCACTCAAAACATAATTTTAAATAAATACAAATTTACGTTGACGTCATCAATCCAGTTAGTAGTTAACATGGAAGACCAATTGTCATTGTGGTAAAAGAGTAACAGTTAGGTAAATAATTTAAAAATAATGACATTTTAATAAATAATTTTTTAAACAGTGGCAATCAAATAAATTAGCCGTATCTAAGCAACACTTTGAATGTGTACTATTATAAAAAAATTATAATAATAAATTTAACGAAATAGTAACACCTTTATTTAAAGATAACATTTTTATAACGTACTAAATTCACGAAAAGAGTTTTCTATACGAAGTATAGTTGAGACTTCACTACTAGAGGAATTAATTATCATATGCCTATTTCTCGCATGGTCATCGATCCCAGGTTTCCAATTTCAATTTAGAGTTTCTTTACAGTGTTATGTATGTACCTAGTTTGAAGTTCAAAAATCAAAATAGTATCTATTGCATGTTAGGGTTGTGTATGTGAGTCACGAAGATTAGGAGAATGAAAAATGAGCTTTAACTCTCTTTTGATGTTTTGACCCTATTTGACTATATGGGCAAAGTTCATTCTCTTGGGCCTTGTTTATTTTCATTTTCGGTATAAATAACCCAATCACCCATTTACACAAATACAATTTTCACATAATTACAAATCAAGTAGCAGAATTCATCTTCTCTTCAATTTTCTATTCTTCTTGTTCTTCAAGATTCATTATAGGAAGATCAACGCACAGAAACAGAAACAAAGGCTTACTAAGATTGAAGAGTCGAATACTACAATGTAAATTCTTGACTTTTTGCTTCAATGGACCCTTCATTCAAGCATCGAATTCTTGGTTGTCAGTTCACTCATGAAGCATGGAACATACTCCATACCTTTTTTTTTGCCTACCAAACAAGAGCTAAGATTATCCAGTTGCAACTTCAATTGAAAACAGTCAAAAAAGTAGGATCCAATGCTGATTATCTTTTTCACATCAAGAAAATTGTTGATTCTCTTGCCACCGTTGGTGTTCCCATCACTGGTTATGAGTATACAAACATCATCTTGGATGATCTCAATGAAGACTATCACCCTTTCATCACTTCACTGAATACTATGGAACATTCTCTTTCAATTCCAGATCATGAAGCAACACCCATGGCAGAGAAGGAACTTATAGAAAGACTCAAGAAATCAAATTCTTCAATGCTCCAAGTCAATGTCACCCAAGCTGCAAACACAAATCAAAAGAGCAAAAATTCAGAAACTCGTGGAATAACAACAATTACCACCCCCAATGTCAAATTTGTGGGAAACTGGGGCATATTGCTAGCTACTACTATTTCAGATATGAACAACAAACTAATAACAATCAGCAACAAACAGAGAATTCTTGGAACAACAATAACACTGTACTACCTCTAGTTCCAAGTTTCTATAACCCCAAAGCCATGATAGCTAATCCAAACACCTTACAAGATCAAGCATGATATGTTGATTTGGGATGCATCCCATCACTGCACACCAGTTACATCAAATATGCAACAATCATCATACTATCAGGTTCAAGAACAGATTTATATTGGCAACGATATAGGTATTCATATAAGTCATATATTGGCAATACTTTTTGCGTCATATTCCTACTTCTAATCGCTATTACCTATATGATCTACTACATGTTCCTTCTATTGCTCATAATCTAATTAGTATTTCATGTTTTGCAAATGATAATCATGTTTATTTCTGTTTTTGGCCTGATGTTTGCTTTGTAAAATATCAGGATACCCACAAAGTTCTACTTGAAGGCATTGCACTTAAGTGAATGTATAGATTTGAAAGAGTAGATATTCCAAAGAATAATCCTATGATAAATTCCCCTACTGATTTTGCTACTTCTTGTTTATTTGTCATTAGATCTTTATCATAAAAGATTTGGGTATCCACATGCCAAAATCGTTCATCAAATTGTAAACACATGTTCATTACTTATCAATAAAGAAAAACTGCATGATTCAATTTGTCAATATTGTTGCATGGAAAAATCTCATATATTACCATACTCTCCTCCTACTATTGTTTATACTACTCCGTTGAGTTTTATTGTCTTGAATGTTTGTGGACCAGCCCCAGTTTTAGCCAAATTTGAAGTAAGATATTTTGTTTCTTTTATTGACGTCTATTCTCAGCAAACTACAATTTATCTTATGGCAAATAGATCAGAAGTTGTACAAGTTTTTAAGATGTATAAAACTCACATGGAGAAACAATTAGGTTACTCTATTAAAGCTTTTCAATAATGCAAAAGAATTTCTATCCAGGAATTTTTTTATTTATTTTTTAACTCAAGAAGGTATTCAACATCGTTTAACATGTCCCCATACACTACAACCAAATGGCATAGCTGAGAGAAAAAAATAGACACATTATAGAAACTGCTCTATCACTACTAGCTACTGCTTCTTTACCTTTATATTTGTAGGATGATACTTTTGCTACTGTTCTACATTTAATAAATAGATTACCTTCTTCTAATACACATCTAAATCCCTTTTTATTTTATTATACAGCTGTACCCTAGACTATTCGTACATGAGAGTGTTTTGTTGTTTATGTTTTCCTCACATTATACCATATAATGATCATAAACTTGAATATCGGTCTCAACCATGTCTTTTTCTGCGTTACTTGACGGGAGCAGTTTTAGGCGTCGCAAACAAGTTTAGTTCAGAATTTCCTTGCGTTCGTGAGAACGAGAGAGAGATCGTCGTAGCTAATCCAAACAAGTTATGAATGCGAGCTAAGAATGTTCCGTCAACAAAAAGGTGTCAGAGTTTGCAACCAAATTAAAATACCGAGTACAAGACTTGGGTCGTTCTCCCTAGGAATTGAAATATTGTGACTTGTGTGTGGTTGTGAAAATTTCGGTGGTTGCAATTGTTAAGAGTTGAGAGCAAAAACAAAAGAGAATTAATGAGAATGGATGATAATAAAGATGCTTGGTCTTGAGTTGAGGTATTGTGTGTCCCTATGAACACCACTAATCCCAATTATGAATCGTTGTCACGTAAGCCACGAAACCACATTCTGTCAAGAGGTCGAGTTGGCGGAATTAACCCCATCCCGTAAGTCCTAGGCAACTCATCTAGTGCGAAGGTCCTAGATCCTTGGAACTCGAATAATCCATCACTAGCGAAAGCCTAGCGTCAACGGAACAGTTTTAACCCGGGGCTTAACCCATCCTTGTCCTTAGGGATTAGTGGCTAAGATCATCCACACCTCAACCCATGACTAAAGCACAAGAACACTACTCTAAAACTAAGCCAAGCATTTTATCAAATACTTGGTGTGCATAATAAAGAAACATAGTAAATAACAAGAAAAAAAGACAATCTAAGCTAGCAATTGCATTAGATCAACAAAATAACCAACAAACATCAATAATCATCAAAGAAAATGACAATAGATCATAGCAATATAAACATGAGAGCATAAGAACATAAAAGCTAGAATTGAGAAATAGAGAAGGAGATGAAGAAACAAGTAGTAAATTGCATTAAACTAACAAGAGTATCAACAAATAAATATTCAAACATGAAAATAAACTAAAAGTTTGGTTAGTGAGGGCTGGAAATAAAAAGGGAAAATGAAGAACAACTATGAACTAAAGGAGAGAAAATGAAAGAGATGGAGAACTCTCCCAAAAATTATCCTAAAAATTATTCTAGGCTGATGAGCCCCCAAAAAGGGTCTCAAAGGGTGGTGGTGAGTTGTGGTAGCATCCCTCCTATTTATAGGCATCAACTTGGCTTGAAATTTCCTTTTTATCCTTCAAATTTGGGTGCAGCCCACACAACCGTGCGCGTTGACGCGATGGCCGTCCTAGGCGTTACAAACAAGTTTAGTCCGGAATTCCCTTTTTATCTTTTGAAAACAAGAAGGAATTGTTGTAGGGTAACCCAAACAGATTATAAATGCGAGCTAAGAACGGATCCGTCAACAAAGAGTGTCACAAGAGCTTGCAACCAGATTAAAAATACCGAGTACAGGACTCGGGTCGTTCTCCCAACGAGTTAACGCATGTGCCAACTTTGGTTGTCAAGGAAATGGGGGTTGCAATTGTGTGTGTGTTGAGAATAGAGAGCAAGAGAGAGATTAGAGAAAACTGATAATTGATAAAGGGTGCTTGGTCTTGGGTTGAGGTATTGTGTGTCCTTATGAATACCACTAATCCCAATTATGAATGGTTGTTACGTAAACCGCGAACCCAGTTAAAGGAAGACAGATTAAACTATGTACAGACTTTCTACCCATAATGTCGATCACGACATTCCTACAAACTTGCTGGGTAAAGGCACTCTGCGAAGCAGGGGTGTAAACAGCCAGAGAGAACCCAAGTGATTTGGGAGTCAACCCGATATGAGACACAGCGTGATTGGACAAGAAGGAATGGGTAGCGCCAGAATCATAAAGGATAGGCAGCTTTACTCCTCGGATGTAACACTCTCTGTGAATCAGGGTCGCCTCGTGATGCGATGTCGGAAGAATAGGCTCCGTGGAAGTCACAGAGCAAGCAGGGAGATCGTTATTCGTTTGAGCCCTAGTTTCGGTATGTCTGCTAGTTGCCATCTTTGAGTAAACCACCAACACCAGACGATCTACATCAAGGTGATCAGTCTCAACATGTTAGGTCTAGTGTTAACAGTGCTCAAAAGGCAACTAAACAAACTATCATGTTCGTGTGCATCAACTTGATGCCTATAGACATGACGAACACACAAAGATATGCAACATAGCATAGTCAGTCCACCCCTAGGCTTAATAAGGACGAACCGCTCTGATACCAAACTGTAACACCCCAACTTTCGGTATGTCATGATCACACCTACGGCCGAAGATGTCACTAAAATCCTTACTCTAAAAATTCAAAACTTTACCAAGCCTGTCGTAAATTAGCGTCGCGGTAACAAACATGTGAGATCGAACGAGAAACATATATACATAGCAATTTAAATCAGCAGTTAATAATATAAAATAAATTAAAACAATAACAAATTCCATATAGTTCAACAGACGTCTTCAAGAGGTACAAATTGACTCAAAAGAAAAAAGACTGGATAGAAGTACGGAAAAGAAAGATATAACTCCATGACCCAAACCCTACAGACCAAACCTGATCCTAGTAAAGGTCGCCTAGCTAGGCTTTGGTCTGACTAGACTATCCTAAGCCTCGTACTGTACTATCAGTTCACGAGGCACTAAGACTCCACAGTACAACAAACTCAACGCCTCTAAGGTGGAGGGAATGTACCAGCGAAATGGAGATTCACCAGATCATCATCTGATGAAGTGTCGCTTGCCGAGCCACTAGTAACAGAGCCGTATCCAACAGAACCACTACCAGACGAGCTGTCGGACGAGAAGTGACTGGAAGGGCCGGATCTAAGACTAGCACTCTCACGCTCAAAGCCGAAAGAGGCATCGGTAGAAGAAACATCGCGACTGCTCAAACTGGAGTCATTAACAACATAAGGTTCCTCAGGGTCACCTACTTCATCAACATCAACATCGCCTCCATAATCGGAGGGCTCATCATCACTTGGTGGGGGAGTCGGAGGAGAATGAGGAGTAGGAGGTGCCACATGACGACGTGGGAACAAGTTGCGGTACCGCCGCGCATCCATCATCGGAGTACGCGGGATAGGATGCGCGGGTCCAGGCACAGGCATCGGTGCTGGCAGAGGTAACGGGGTACGCAGCGATCGCTCACGCTCACGGTGAAAACTTCCACTGGAGCCGGAAGAGATGGATGAGCTAGGTGAGCCGGCAGGGCGAGGAGGAAGAGGGGCAACAGGACGCATTGTAGCAGAGAGAAATAAAGAAAAGAAACTCCTGCGTCGTGTAAGAAGAAAGGGGTGAGAACCTAAGGTTCCCAGCTCGGGGTATCACGAAGGCAACTACTCTATCTTAGGGACTGACGTCACGTAGGATAGCAAGTAGCAAGTAGTCAAGTAGGAACAACAGAATAAATTCACACACAAAAAATATAATGCAATCACAATCAAATGCAACACACAATATGATGCATGCCTAGTCCTAATACAGGCCATGAGCTCATGCGTCGGTTGTCTTCCCACACCCGAGGATTACTTAGGGATAAACCCCAATATGGTTCACTCCTGTCAAATGTCGTGGACCCCATCAAAAGCGACCATGTTCCAAGACTAGAACATGTATCACACATGTACCCCAGGTACTACGGCCAAAACATGGTGAGGATCCCGTCACCGCTAATAGTGCAAAAATACGGCAAACCGCATCGACAGGGGGAACAGGATGATCGTTTAATGCCATTATTTCGCGAGCCTTCATGCTCAGTTCTCAAACAAGCGGGACAACACCCAACCCTTGCCTTAGCAATTATTTAAGTGTGCTATGATCTCTTTTCCTGGTTCTCTCTTGAACCGTTAGCCGGATATCGAATGTAGCCGGAATTAGCCCTCGGTCTACATGACTTAATTGGACCGACCGGTCTAACTGTGACCCAAGTCCGATAAAATCGATACCCGGTCAGTGCTAGACCAATCCATTTCAAGGGATTAAACCGGTCCAGAGCCATGAACCATTCCCAAGAAAGAAACCCGGTTCGATCGTCTTGTCCTATACCAAGCCGACCAACCGTGTCGGAACCAACTGTCACATCTAAGGTTATGTATAATCACACCTTGGGACTTAATTATTATAATAGCTTATGTATTAGTTGTGCATTCATCATTCATAGCTTAACTCTCAGCTTTATCGATAATCTTAGCCTCCGGTTTAATCTCACTAACCAATTGTACCATAGCGGTTTAACCGGTTCTCCTTCCAAACTCTTATATAAAATTCTTTTGGTGTCTTTTAATATTTTATGATATTTCAGCAACCATTATATCTCTTCTTTATCATATATTTTCACTTTTTAAGGATTTATTATGAATTCCATCATCTTCTAATTTAGGAGTTGTACTAGCTTTTCAATTTTGACTTAGTTTACTAAAACTCGCATATATTTTTCATTTTAATTTATTTTCAACTCGTTCCAGTGCCATTTTTCTCTTAAGACTTTTATTTATTTACCACAAAAACAGTTTTGTAAGATATTGAATCAAAAAGGCAGATTTACCCTCTTACCATTTTCTTAAGACCCTAACGTACTAGTTTACTAATTAATTCATAACTTTTTCATTTTAAATCCTCTTAAGGTCAAACTAGTTTTATTTTTCGTATAACATCTTCATTTATATGTGATAAAAACAGTTTTACAAAATGATATTTTCTTAATGACGAAACTGCCCCTTAAATCCCTTACCCGGTTCGATTCTTACTAGTTTTAGGTAATGAATTTATTTACCTATGGTAACTTTATTATTTTAAGGTGAAATTTTATATTTAAATTATCTAGACACATATTAAACCCCCATAAAGACAGTTTTGAAAACACTTTTATAAAAAAAACATTTTTACCCCTTTTTACTTAGCTTTTACTTACTAGTTTTACTAATTTACCACCTAGTCTTAATCTTTTAAGTTATATACCAAAAACTCTTATATTATACATTATTTTAAAGATCTCTTGTCTGGAAATAATATTAAACCATTTATTTTACTATTTTACCCTTAGCTTCATAAAAACATCATTTTTAATATCTTAATCTTTAGAACCGATTTAGTAGCTTAAGTTTTATGAAAATCTTTGTCCCCAAGGGTGATAACCTCTTGGCCATAACAAGTATAGTGCCATATATCATTTTTGATCATCAAATACTCTCTTAAAGAGTAGCATGCAATTCGGCCAAAGGCCATCTTTTCATAGCAAGATTTTCAAGCATTCATTCAAGCATAATCATAGCACATTTCAACAAGAAAGCAAGCAAGCATTTCACATAGCACATTTAGCACATATTTAGCTATTCTAAGCCTAACCCCTTACCTTAGGGTGTAGTTCACTTCAATCACCAAAAAGCCTTTAGATCACCAACTAGCAAGAGCCTTCTTAGCTTCTCCTTTGATATTGATCCAATTGTGTTCTTAGTCCTCAAAAGCTAGCATTTTTATTTTTGAAAATAAGAAAACATGAGCCACATGGGTAGCACTTAGTGTTCGGGTATGAAGAGAAATGAAGAGAGCTTCATTACCTTTGATGAAATGAAAGAAAACTTGAAGAAGGAAGGGTGGTGATTCGGCCAAGGAAGAATGAGAGTGACCTAGTCATAAAAAATACTATAGATCTTTAGTTCATCATTTGAGTAGCATGAATGAACTAAGGTTTGTACTTACCTTGAAGTTTAAGAAGGAAGAAGAAGAAGATGATGAAGAGAAGATGATGAGAAGCTTGTGATGTGAATGAGGATGATGGAACGATGGTGGTTCGGTGGTGGTGATGTTGACGTTCTTCAAAGTTCTTGATAAGTTCATGTGGTGTTCTTGAACAATATTAGTGTTTGATCTTTTGTATGAAGAGAGAGATGGTAAAAAGGTGTTTTTATGAGTGTAAATTCTGGAAATTTTTGAAGAAAAGAGAGAGAGTGAGTTCGGACAAGGAAAGGGAATTTGAGAGCAAATTTGGGTTGTTTGAAGTGGTAAATTGTTTGGATGGTGGTAAAATGAATTGTTCGGCCAAAACCGTGGTTTAAGGAAAGCGTAGCGTTAAAGCGGGTTGTTACACGAATGTTTGTCATGTTGAGATCATCAATAAAGTCTTAGAAGCCTTTTGCTCTAGCTCTGGTCAAAGACTCAACACTGATAAGACTAGAATCTTCTTCTCTGCTAATGTTGGTAACACCATCAGAAAAGGAGATCAACAACATGTTGAACTTCTCAAGGACTGATGACCTTGGGAAGTATCTCGGTGTTCCCATTCTTTACTCTGGAGTTAATAAAGATACGTTCAGTGGAATCATCATCAAAATGAGCTCTCGCTTGAACCATTGGAAAGCCAACTCGCTCTCTCTCGCCAGTCGAGCTACTTTGGTGAAATCTGTCCTTACTTCTCCTCCCTCTTATACTATGCAAACTGCCCTTCTTCCTGTTTCTACTTGTAATGTTATTGATTGTAATTGTAGAAACTTTCTTTTGGGAGATACTCTACAGAGTAAAAAGATTCATCTGATAAATTGGGATCATGTTAGTAAACATAAATATGCTGGTGGTCTTGGTATAAGACATGCTAAAGACATGAACAAATCCTTCATGATGAAAGTTGGTTGGAAAGATGACATTATTCCTCAGGTTACTAAGAAGAACAATATGTCAAACCTTTGGAAAGGGATCAATGTTGTTTAGAATAAAGTAGAAGAAAATGCTATTTGGCACAATGGAGATGGTTCTCAAATCAGATTCTGGGATCATAATTCACTTCATAAAGTGGGAAAGCTCAACGCTCTCCCAAGTCAGGTAGGTGCTAGTTATAATTCTAACTCCATTCTCACTGATGTTCTTTTGGTTTCAGGAAACTGGGATGATAAAGGATTGCGTGAGGTGCTTCCCGAAACGGTGGTCCAGAAGATCATTGTGATGTCTCCCCCCTCCCCTTGGAATTGAAGGACAATGATCATATTGCTTGGGGTTCCTCCTCAGATGGGACTTTCGGTACCAAATTTGCATTCGAGATCATTATCAACTATCAAGATCATACAGATAATCCCTTCAAGGTTATTTGGAGATGGAAGGGCCCTAAGAGAGTTCGTCATTTTCTCTAGCTCGCTGCTAATGAAGCTCTTTTAACAAATTCTGAAAGAATCCAGAGACACTTATGCAACTACTCTACATGCCCTTGTTGTGATGCCCCTATGTGATTCATATTCTCCCGGATTGCCCCTATGCCCACTTGATCTGGGATCTTCTTCAAACTTCAAATTTCTCCCATGCCTTCCTTTCCTAGTCTCTTAACGATTGGCTCTTCACAAACCTCTCTTTATATGCCAATTGGTCTGTCATCTTTGGCATTGCAATGTTTTTCCTTTGATTTTTTTTCCAAAACAAGCTGATCTTTGAAGGGAGTATAGTTCACCCCAATGTTGCAGCTGCCTCTATGAAAGCCAGGAGTTCTGAGACTTCAAATATTCTCAGAGTTAAAGATCATTCCAAAAACCAGATACACAATCCTCAAAATCTAATCCGCTTGATTTCCCCCCTAGAAAATGTCCTGAAATTAAATGTTGATGTTCCTTTCTGTCGACCACCAACAATGCAGCTTGTGGAGGAGTCTTCAAAAATCACATCGATTGATGTATTATGCGCTTCACGAGTAATCTTGGTACCTGCTCCATTATGCAAGAAGAATTGTGTGCTATTGTTAAAGGATTACAAGCCTATGCAAATATTCCAAAATCTGATTGTTGAGTCCGACTCTTGGATGACAATTAAGTTCATCAATCATGAGTGTCTTAACTCGCATCCTTGTAAACCCTTGATTAAAGAGATTCATAAGTATCTCGATCGTATCCAAAGCATTAACTGGGTTCATACCTTGAGGGAAGGAAACATAGTAGCTGATATCCTTGCAAAGAAGGGTCATGAGCTCCCCTATTGTTTGCACTTATTTGATATGCCTCCTCCTGATATTGATATTGAGCATGCTCTTCTCCTAGATAGCTCTGGCACTCTTAGAATGAGAGGATATTAGTTTTTTCCGTGCTTTGTTTTGTTTGTTTTTCTTTTTCCTTTTCTTGGTTGGGGTCTTTCACCCCCTTTCTCACATAAAAAAAAAAAGGCATCTTCAATAGGCTAGTTTAGAGTATCACTTTTGATACTTTCAAGTAAGAAATGAATTGATTTGAAATTTACACCGTGCATTGTAATTGATTGATGAAATGAGACCGGTATCATTAAAGGGAAATCGTATCACCTTCATCAAAAGCAATAAAATCTTGCCACATGTATAATTAATTTTATTAAATTTTTTTAATTTAAATTGAATATAAATTAAATTGAGACAAAACATTAGAATAATAAATTTTATTTTAATCTCAAATTATATATAATCCCATAAATACATATATGACATCTTATGAGACGTAAAATAAAATTGAAATCAATACTAACATTATTAGAAATGCTATTAGGCTAAAGTTCTAAATGCTATCTCTTGCAATTAATGTATTTGACCGATATATTAAATTATCCTCTAATAAACTTAGTCAAATTAAACAAAAAAATAAGTAACTCTCACATAAATTAATGTTGCCAAAACGTATCTGTTGCAGTTAATGTATTTCACCAATAGCTCACGTTGTCCTCTATTAAACTTGGTCAAATTAAACCGAGAATAAACCAAAATAAATAAGGAAAAAAAATTTTAAATTAATAAAACTAATTTTTAAAAAACTGAACGATAAAAGTATCCAAAAAAATTTAAAATTTTGACAAAGATAACATACACCAACTGTTTTCGTTTCTAGTGGCAAAATAAACCAATAAAGAATGAGTTATTTTGTCGACGTTTAAATTTTTTGGGATACTTTTGTTAATATAATTTTTTGAAATTATTTTTGTCAAATTTTTAAATCTTTTGATGGTATTTTATCGTTCTAATTTTTTACGATTATTTTTTATTAATTTTTTAATCTTTCATAGTTTCATGCTTATTTTTTTTTACAATAATGCTACACATCCAAGCGAATTACCCAATCAAGTCAAACCAAGCAATTTTGCCCCACTCTCACCCAGGCGCGTGCATACACGCACAACACTCACCCACAAAATTGAAAAACGCGAAAACGCGCTTCTCTCTGCAACCCAACTCATCGTCTTCCTCTTCCTCCCTTCTCTTCTCAGTTATTGCAGCTACCATTGCCACCACCTTCGTTATCGTCGCTTCAAATGTCACCGCCGTTATTGCCACCGCCATCATTATCGTCGCCGTCGCTGTCGTCTTCTTCTTCTTCCTCTTTTCTGTCCTCTTCTTCTTCTTCTTCTTCTTCTTCTCCGTTCTCTTCTTCTTCCTCTCCTTCGTCCTCTTTTTCTTCCTTCTCATCATCCTCCTCCATTGTTACATTGTTGCTGTTGTTGGTGTTGTTGTTGATGATGAAAAACTGAATTAGATATTGAATGAAAATAGAAACGGATTTTAAATGAAAACAGAAGCGGATTTTGAATGAAAACAGAAACAGATTTTAAATTAAAAATGAATTGGATTTTCACAAAAATAGAAACGGATTTTGCATAAAAACAGAAACGAATTTTGCATGAAAAACAGAAACGAATTTGGAGATGAACCACGCCTGGGCGTGGTCTTGTTCACGCCAGGCGTGACTTTGGGTCACGAAAACAGAAACGAATTTTGTATGAAAACAGAAACGGATTTTATATGAAAACAAAAACGGATTTGGTGATGAAAGTAGAAACAGATTTGGTGACTTTGGGTCATGAAAACAGAAACGGATTTTGAATGAAAGTAGAAACGAATTTTGAATGAAAGTAGAAACGGATTGTAATATATAAAAACTAAATTGGAATTTCATGAAAAGTAGAAACGGTTTTGAATGAAAAGTAGAAACGATTATTGGAAATTACCAGTTACCACTCAAATGTACTCAAATGTACTCATCTTCTTCTTCTTCATTATCATCATCTTCTTGTTCTCCTCCTCGTCCTCCTCTATTTTGTTCATATTCTTCCTCTTGATTCTTCCTCACTGTATTATCTTTCTTTTTTTCTCTTCAATAGCATCATGAAGAAGGCAGACGGCAGTGAATGAGACTGAGAAAAAACAGAGGGGCTTGCTAAAACGAAATTTGAAATAACACATGTGAGTTAAAAAAGGAATGAACGAAAATTAAGGGATTCAGTTTAAAAAAACCGAAGATACGTAAAAGAGAGAGAGAGTCGCGTGTGGGTTTGTGACTTGGTTAAGCTTGGTTGTTAAAATAACTTGGTTGTGTATAATTATTGTTTTTTTTATATACTTTACTCGATCTTAAACTAAAAAATAAGTACTTCTCACATTATCAAAGCTCCATTCCAAGGTTCCTTTTTTTTTTTTAAAAAGTTGGTTTTATTCTCAACCCAAAAGGAGAGTAACACACTGACCATGAATCTAAGGTGACCCTTTCGGCATTGTCATCAGGGAGACCAAAGCCCAAGCAATCTGTTCAGATACAAATTACAAACAAGTAAATCAAAACATCTTATAACAATCCTCTCAGCATATATCAATATCTCAATATATCATAGCTCTAATTCACGCACTTTCTATTTTATATGTGACACGCCCTGGCACTACAATTTCAATTAATCGGTCCCCTGCACATCAAAATTAATTGTTCCACTTGATCCATCTGTTTTCTCCATTTGCAACCATGTCCTCCCATTGTTGTTTGGCTTTAAACGCCTTGCTATGTTTGAATATCACCTGCAATGCAAGTCATCAAAAACATGTGCTCTATTTCTTGTTTTATTTTTAGAAATCCATTCCCCCAGTTTGCTTCCTCCTTTCCATTGATCCAATCCACCAAATCCTTTCTATTGGAAACCATGATGATGTTCTCACTCTACATATTCATCTCCTCAAGTAAAAACTGTACTCCATTTTCTAATCCTAATAGATAAGCTTCTCCATCAGAGTTTGACGTGATTTCTTCTCCCATCCAACATGTAACTTCCCCTCTCTCATTTGTATAGTATCCTCCCACAATATATGAGTTTTCATAAGTTTTTAAGGCGCAACACTGCCACCAACACGCCACTGTTGCCTCCCCACTTCTACTACTACTATCTTTGCCTACAGAACCTTTTGTTTTCTCTATATACCATAATCTAATTAAGTGTTGTATCTGTTCCCAAGCATCTCTCCAATCTATCACCTTACTCTCAAATATTTTCAGATTTCTACATTTCCAAATTGTCCACATAACAGCAAAAACCATCATTAACCACCTAGTTTTCAATTTCCTATCTATTTGTTGTTCAAACCAGCATTCTAACCAACATTTAATGTTAGAGCATTCAACCCAATCAATCCTAGCCCAATTCAGAGTCAGCCACCACAGTTTTGAAGCAAATGGACAATGGATAAAGAGATGATTTACCGTTTCTGCCTAATTGTCGCACATGACGCAAGTTTTCTCGCGTCTTCTAATGACTCTTCTCCTCAGCAGAACCTCTTTTTTGTTCAAGCCACCTGTGATTGCAAACCAAACCATCATCTCCACCCTTGGCGGCACAAGACCCCTCCAGATGTTCTCATAAACATGTTTGATTGTAGGTGTTCCTAGCTGTCTCCCGTCGCTATAAGAATGAATGACTTCACTGAATAGTTACCACCGTTGCCAAAGAGCCACACTGCTTTATCTCGTACACTTGCAGAAAGTGAAACTGACTCTAATATTTTGTGTAACTCACCAATTTGTGATCTCTCTCTCAAGAAATCCCCGTCGCCATTGGAGGTTCCAGGCCCATTCTGTGCCAACCTAGAAACCACATTAAAAAATACAACATTGCTTAAGAGTTGAGATTGTGTACAGTCTAGGAAATTTGGCTTTGAGTGCACCATCACCAATCCAAACATCCTCCCAGAATTTTGTAATCTGGCCATTGCCCACACAGATCCTCCAACCATCCTTACATAATTGTTCAATCAGCGGACTCCTATAAGAGACCTCAATTATCTCCTTCCACGGCCCATTAGCTTTTTTACTACTATGTTCCCAGACCCGAGTACCTTCTGAGACATCATAGCAGGAATTCACGATTCTCTTCCACAAAGGTTGGCCTTCATCCGAATACCTCTACCACCATTTGAATAACAGCCCGGTATTTTTCAGTATCAGATCACCTACACCCTGACCACCTTATTCTTTTGTTTTTGAATGGTAGCCCATTTTATATTTGGTACAACCTTCTTTTCATCACTACTTCCCCAAAAGAACCTCCTCTGTATTGCTATAATCTTCTTGGCAACTTCTACCGGCATTTTAAATAAACCCAAGTAGTATGTCGGAAAGCTGTTGATGACCGCCTTGATGATTACAAGTCTCCCCACTTTCGTAAGCAGATTGGATTTCCATGAGCTCAACTTCTTTTCAATTCTTTCAATGAGGGGCTTCCATGTGCTAATTCTTCTAGGGCTTGCACCTAGTGGAACTCCAAGGTATGTAATTGGGAGTACGCCCAATCTGCACCGCATTGCCCTTCGTAGTTTCTCCATCACTTGGCTGCTGCAGTTGATCGGAATGATTAATGATTTCAAAATTAAGCTCCAAACTAGACAGCATTCCAAAACAGTGAAGGATCCGCCTGTAATTTTTGACCACCTCCGGTTTAGGAGGGCAAAATACTGTTTTGTCATTTGCGAATTGCAGATGTGTCAAGGATACTCTTCTCTTCCCAATCACTAGCCCTTCCACCAATCCTCGTTCACTAGCCAGATTGATCATCTTAGTAGGAACTTCAGCTACAAGTACGAAGAGGAATGGGGATAGTGGATCCCCCTGTCGAAGGCCCCTCTCCATTCTAAAAGGTTTCGTTGGGGATCCATTGATGAGTACTGACATCATCGCTGACTGTAGCATCACCTGAACCCAGCGCTGCCATTTGGAACCGAATCCCATCCTTTGTACGACAAGATCAATGCATTTCCATCTAACTGAGTCATATGCCTTTCGGAAATCAAGTTTGATGATGGCTCCTTCCTTCCTATTTTTCTTCAGCCAAGCAATCATCTCGCAAGCTATCAACGCCCCATCTAGGATTTGTCTATTTTGGATGAAGGCTGTTTGGCTCTCTCCAATAAGCTTCCCCAGAAGGGGCCTCATCCTTGCTACCATGATCTTAGACACCACTTTATAAACGCGCCCAATCATGTTGATTGGCCTTAGATCTTTGATCTCTTTGCCCCCTCCTTGCTTAGTCATAAGCGTCACCCAAGTCATATTCGCTTCCCTTGGCATAAATTCCTCTATAAAAAAACCTCTTACCATAGTTGTGAACTCCGTACCAATAGTCTCCCAAACCTTCTTAATAAAGCCCATGTTAAAGCCGTTAAGCCCCGGGGCTTTTGTAGAATTGCAAGCCCAAACTGCATCTTTAATTTCTGAATCTGATGGGATACCTTCAATAGACTCCGCTTCCTCTTTAGTCACCATATTTAGCAATCCGGGTTGGATCCAAATCTTTGGCATCTCCTTTTCAGTGTATAAATCCTTGAAGTATCTTCTAGCACTCTATTTGATTCTGGCCGGATCCCTAATAGTCCTTCCCCCCTCTTGGATTTCCTCAATCCTATTCTTTCTCCTTCTAACCGTGGCTCTAACACGAAAGTACTTCGTATTTTTATCAACGTTCTTGATGAACCTCTCTCTGGAATGTTGTCTCCAGTAGTCAGCCCTATGTTTGTACCAAACCTCCGCTTGCTGTTTCAACGCCTCTCTTCTGATAACATTTTCCTCTACATTGATCTCGTTCTCAATCTCCAACTCAACCTTTGCAATTTCCTCTTCGAACATTCTTATCTTTTCATCCAGATTACCAAACTTCTTCCTATGCCATTCTCTAAGAGGGGCCTTCATCTTACGGAGCTTATCAGTCACAGATCCGCCATCTATTTTGCGCCACTGTCGGTTGAACATCTGTTTAAACTGATTATGAGTAAACCAGATATCCAACGATCGGAATGGTTTCGGTCCCCAATCGGAGAGTTCCTTCTTCAAAACTAGAGGAATGTGGTCCGACTTGGAGCATTTAACCACCGTTACATTCAGTCCAGGCAGTCTATGGAACCATTCAGAGTCCACAAGGAATCTGTCGATTTTACTGGCACTCCTTCCATTTTTCCATGTGAATTTTCTCCCTCCCAACGGAATATTAGTTATTTCCATTTCCTCCATCCAATTTCTAAAGTCTCTAGCCCTAGCTTTGTTAATTACTCTGCTGCTCCTATCTTCCTCTACCAACACCTCATTGAAGTCTGCAAACACAATCGCAGGCACATTCCAGGAATTCTTGATGTTAACTAATTCTGCCCACACTTCCTTTCTTCCACCCATGGAGTTCGGTGCATACACGATACTTATCAAGACAGGTAAATTGACACCAGTTAGCTTGCCCAACATACATATACATCTACTCCCTTTAACCGTTTGCTCTTTCTGGAAGAAGTCCTTATCCCATGCACAAACAATACCTTCATTGTTATTATCTGCATTCACACATTCCCACTGAAAATCTACATTCCCCCAAAATTTCTTTACCTCAAACTCTTTCAGACTACTCATTTTCGTCTCAACAATTCCCACCATACGGACAGAATTTTTTGATATCATCTCCTTTATACATGCCATCTTACCACCGCCCCTCAAACCCCTACAGTTCCAGTGTAAAATCATTGGATAGTTTGGGATTTGTCACCGACCTCAATCGCCTTCCCCTTTCTGTTTCGCCGCCGGTTTCTGTGCGTCTTCTTTTGCTTCTCATTCGCTTCAACAGTAGAAACTGCCAAGTACTTCTTAGCCTTCTCCTTAATAAACGCTCCTAAGCCCGTCTTCCTCCCAATATCCCATGTTTCTTCAATCTCTTGGTCTGTACTCTCGATATCTTCTTTTGAGTACGAGTCCGCCTCTGCTTCAATCTCTTCTCTGATCTTTTCAAGTTTGTTTCTCTTCCGTGCTCGTGCTTCCTTGCTCCTCAAAGCTTTCTCCTTGATTTTGTCTTTCAATTTTAGTACCGTTTTCTGGGGTTGTTTGCCTTTACTCTTTGTTATCTTCTCGATTTTTCTCTCGTATTCTGCTCTGCCTTCACGCATCATCTCGTTAGGGTTCATAATCGGTTCAAACCTAGGTGGAAAAATTGGGCCTGAAGACTGGTCCTCCTGACGATCCCCTGATTCTGTCTCCGTCTTGTGAATATTGTATAGAGAGGAGGGATCGTTACCTGTATGTTCCTTAGTTATCTTGTTTCTTGCACTAGATTATGAGATAGAAGCTGGATAAAAGAGACTAAATTAAATTTTTATATTGTATTTAGTTTAAAATATCATAAAAAAAATGAGTTATATGTCTCATTATATTCTTTGGTTTAAAATAAATAGGGATAATGAAACAGGAAAAATAACTAAAATATCCCATTAAAAAAATTAAAATCAAAATGAACTCTAACCCATTCAGAACTCTCTCCTTTTTCCTTTTCCCATTCACAAGCATGCTGTTTCAGTACAATTTTCCTTTTACATTCAACTTACTTAATGTGAGATTGGTTGATGTTTGAATGTTTTGGACCATAAAAATAAGCATTATAAATAATAATTGGTTTCAATTGATCTTTTCTATCATAAATACTTTTTAAGGGATTTTTATTAAAGACCTAATAAATGTTCTTTTTATATTGTTAAATATATAATCATTTATGTGTCTATAATTAGTTTATTAGTTTAATTATCTTTTAAGAGATGGTTATAGTTTGTTGAAGCATATAATATTGGAAGATTTTCACATATGGCACGGAATATCATAAACCGTTTATTATGAGCGTTGAGATTTAATTTAAAATATGCAAACGATAGTGATTGATGCAACTTAGGTAGAGTGGATCTAAGTGAAAAGCGCACATGGAACACTTGCAACGAGTTCAGACCTTGACACATAAAGGAGATAGGTTTATGTTGGCTCTTGCCTAGCTACAAGCTTAGAGCAAACACAAGCATACATATTCTCTATATACCTTAGAAATATATGATTTTACGCATTTATACAATACCACCCATAATATATAGCTGAAATATATATATATATATATATATATATATATATATATATTTTTTTTTTTTTTCATTAAATATAACAATTTTTTGTTAAAAT